>JAECMU010053820.1:0-13857 GCA_016106625.1 Dracogyra subfuscus | reverse complement strand
TAACTATGCACTAAGGTGATCTTAGTGCTAAGATCATCGTAAGTACATTAAGTAACTATGCACTAAGGTGATCTTAGTGTTAAGATGATCTTAAGTACATTAAGTAACTCTGCACTAAGGTGATCTTAGTGCTAAGATCACTTTGTGCAACTGGGCCCAGTAAACTATTTCAAGTCTGTGCATGTTGTAATAAAATACATGTACCTGGGTTGTTGTTTTTATCAGCTGTCAGAAATGACTAATCAGTTGGGTTTTAAATTATCAGTTGTTGAGTAACAAAGTCTGATTGTTTTAGTAACATCACTACACTCAAGTTAATGATACAGGATTGCTGTACATGTATACATCGTAGAATTTATTGATAAATCGGGTGTCAGTTGGGTGTGTGAGTGTGTGTCTGAATATATATTTTTACTAAGTTATAAATAAGAGCTTTCTTCACTAATGTACAACAATTCCTGTCCCCGTCCCAACAATCCAGGATCCACATGTCTTGAAAAATGGTAAATGCTATGTCAAATGCATTTAAAAACAAAACAAAATTGGGTACTTTTGTATTGTCCTGTATTTTTATGTCAGTGAATATTTGGTTAGATCAGTCTTAATAATATGAAGCGGGCAGCATGGCCCAGTGGTAGAGTGCCCGCCTGATGCGCGGTCGGTCTAGGATCGATCCCCGTCAGCTGACCACTGGGTTTTTTTTCTCGACATAACCATATGTCCGACGCCGATATAACCGTAATTAAAATGTGTTGAGTGCGTCGTTAAACAAACCAAAAAAATAAATAAATAATAGAATACAAAATTTGGTGTTTGATGGATTATCCATTAGAAAACCATGTTACTTACATTGTATTTGTAGCTGTACTTCAGATGGCTAAGGACCGCTTTCAAAAGTTTTGTGGATTTTATTCTCAGCATGGCTGAGCATTGATAGGGACCAGGCAGAAAATGTTGTTCAGAATGCTCAGTATGCTTTTTGTTAATCAGTACTATGAGCAGCTTTTGTCAAGGTTTCATTTGAAGTCTTATCTTCTGGGCAATTCCACGGTAACTGATGTAAAAAAATTTAACATCTTGATTATTTTATTTTGTTAAAAGTATTCAATAAAATGCTTAAGACTCTTTTGAATTGCAATAAATATGTTGTGCCAAAGTCATGTCAAAATAATGTTTCGTTGCATACCATCTCAGAGCAAATATAATCACAAATGAAGTGTGGGTAACTGCATGACCCAACACAAAAGGCACTTCTATTTGACATGTCTTTAACTGCCAAAATTCTCTAAATCAAATACAGATTAAGCTCAGCTGACTACATTTCCTGGAATTAGACATATTTCTCAAGATTCCTGAGAAAAAAAATATTTAAGGAATACTTATTATTTATTTTTATTAGTTTTTGATACAGAATTGGCCCTTTTAGTAGTTTTACCAAAGAATGACCCAAATACTAAACGTGGTAATGTGTTTCAGGGATACCGCAGGACAAGAACGATTCCGAACAATCACAACAGCATATTACAGGGGTGCTATGGTAAGTGTAACATACTGTAAATTGTAATCCTAATAATAGTCATTACATGTCATGCATTAGCAAAAATGTAGCAGCTTTCCTCTTGATGACTACATGTCAGAATTACCAAATGTTTGACATCTAATAGCCGATGATTAATTAATCAATGTGCTCTGGTGCTGTCGTTCAACAAAACCATCATACTTTCATTTCATTTCACTTTATTTACATGCCTATGTCAATTTAAGGTTCAGGCATGTCCGTTCTGGGCACAACTTCTGACATTGCCTGTGGTTGGGTCTGGGACGAATCGAAAGGAGGGGAGAATTATGGGGGCAATTTGAATTATATTTATTAATAGTTTTGGTAACTGTTGTAATGTACACATGTAGTTATCATACAGACTATACACTAGGGTGTGTGCTAGAGAAGATATGACAAGGCAGGGTATAATCTAGAAAAAAATTTAAGGGTACCTTTTTGGTCAGTTGGGAAAAAATAATGTTTCAAATACAAAAAAGGGAATTTTCAAAAATAATCAATACCAATACCAGGTCTCTCCAGGAGAGGTGAGTAGCAATTCGCGCGCCCCTCATACTCGCCTAAAACTTATAACTGGCGAGTAGTTTATTGCTTGCCTCAATCGTTTTGCTATAGATTATTGTTGAAAAAAGTCATCACAACCCATTAAAAAAATATCTTAAAAACAGCTGTTTCGTTCTTTAACTTAGCAACTTTGGGAGTCCTAATTGGGGAAACTGTTGGGTTGTAATTGGGAAATGTTTGGTATTGGATTGGGAATTTACGTTAGGGGAATGGGGCCTTTCATCGGCCCCAAAATGTATGGTAGATTATACCCTGCAAGGGGTTGAAAACATTTAAGATAAAAAGAGTAGTGAAAACTAAGAACCCTAAAATTTTGGACAGGAAGGCTTTCTGCCAGAGGATATGGAATGTAAATTGACATATCGTAAACTCTTGGGAATTGATGACAGAAAGCGGGCAGCATAGCCCAGTGGTACAGTGCCCGCCTGATGCGCGGTAGGTTATGTCCGACGCCGATATAACCGTAATTATAATGTGTTGAGTGCGTCGTTAAACAAACAAACAAACAAAAATGATGACAGAAAGAGAACTGTTGTTTTCAATCTATCTTAGAACAGTATGAAATGCAGTGTCCAATTTCAATACTTTTGAAACTCATACCTAGCTACAAGTAGTATGGGCACTTAATGTCTGTTTCGTTTTTTATTACGTACCCTCACTTAATTTTATAGAAAAAAAGTGTAATAGGATATACTTCCAACCACTGCATCTTTTAACTCATTTATAATAGGATTTGTTATTGGGATTAATTTATTAATTGAAGTTCTTACTGAAAAATAGTCGTGTCAATTCAATTCATTTCATTTATTTCGGTATATGAATTATTAGTGTAATCAGTTCTAACTTTTAATCACATTTAGAAATTTTTTGTTGAGCAATTTGTTTTAATTTGTATTGAAGTCTTTTTTTTCTTCTTTTTTTTGTCCTGAAAACTATAATTTGTTTTCTGTTTTCAGGGAATTATGCTTGTATATGACATAACAAATGAAAAGTCATTTGAAAACATAAAGAACTGGATCAGGAACATTGAAGAGGTAAGATTCGTACAATGTTAGCTACTTACTCTGTAGCCAGATGCCTAGGGTTGTGTAAGGGCGGGACGTAGCTCAGTGGTACAGCACTCGCTTGATCAGTCTAGGAATGATTTCCTTCGGTGGGCCCATTGGTCCATTTCTCATTCCAGCCAGTGCTCCACAACTGGTATATCAAAGACCGTGGTATGTACTATTCTGTCTGTGGGATGGTGCATATAAAAGATCCCTTGCTGCTAATCGAAAAAAGAGTAGTCCATTAAGTGGCGACAGCAGGTTTCCTCGCTTACTATCTGTGTGGTCCTTAACCATATGTCTGACGCCATTTAACCGTAAATAAAATTAGTATAGTGCGTCGTTAAATAAAATATTTCTTTCTTTCCTTGGGGTGTGTATGTATGGTGTATGACGTATGTATATTGTGTATATATAGTGTGGTGTATTGTTTGTGTGATGTGTATTGTGTGTATGTGGTGTGTGATGTATGTGCAAGCACACTTACCATTTATGCATACATACATGTCAGGGGTTCAAAAATCCCGACGCCCGTTCCAAGTGGAATTTTGATACCCGGCAAGTAATTATGTTAACTGCATATGCCCGATGACAAGTGACAAATGTAACACCTAAAATCTTTTTTTAATTTTGTTACAAATCTCGGTAAAACCTTAGAAAGAGTTCCGATCGTGCGAGCATTTACATAGCTCTAAGGAAAACTAACCCTGATCCTAAATGCTGGAACGACACACCAAAACGGAAAACAATGTGTTGAAAAGTTTGATTACAATTTTAGAGTTATTCCCTTTTTACTAATCGACTAAGATCGGTAATTTCTGTCACTGAATGTTCGACTGAATTCATACAAGTAATCGGTTCGATGATCTTCAAACTTAGAAATAACATCCATTACGCTTTACAGCTCATATAAAAATAAAGTATACATGTCTTGTGTGTGTAATCATGTTTAATCCTTGTGAACATGGTAAATGAAGTGGGATACAGTTTAAAATTGACATATTCAAATTCTATGTGCTTCCGGAATCTGCACTTTCGACTTTTCAAATGAATTGGGGCGTAAAGCATAAATATTATGAACTTTATGCTTATTAAAGTTGCAAGACATTTTAGTTTAGACGTAATAAACCTTGTAGCAGAAAATACTTAATATGTTTCAGTACTTAGCAAATATAAATCTACGTTCGTTTAAAATGGAAGGGGTAAAGTGAAGTTAGATTTCATTACCCCTATGACATAATCGTGATGGCGCGATACCCTCTAAGCATACACGAACATATTCATTTTTCCCGCTTTATTAATAGTTTTTAACAAATAAATTATGCTCAATAAGTTACAAATACAAGGCTGCAATCGATGTACACACACACACACACACACACACACACACACACCGGCTGTTATTTACCAAGCCTGCACTATTTAAAAACATTTGCAAAGTAACAGAGCTCATGTTTACTCCGAGCCCAGCCACGACTGTTTGCGAAATACTTTTCTCAGCTATTAACAAGGTAAAAACACCCCAAATAAGTGTTTAGGGGCAATTTGTTTTAATAATATACACACAATAATGACACATGGGCTAAAATCCCTAAAAATGTTTCAACCAATGCCAGCCATAAAAGAATGGTTCATAAGTGGAAAGGGATCTCACAACATCCACGACCATACAGGTGGTCACTAAGACATACATCGACATAATAATTATATTTAGATGAACAAGTGGACGCTACCAAACAAATAACAAAGTTTAAATAAAAAATGGACACTTATTTAAAAACAAAGTTTAAATCAATGTTGTTGTAACCTATTGGCAAACTTATTTATTTGTGCAATTAAACCAATTACGTTTAAGATTATTACACTATTAAATTAAACAAGAGTAACACAATTGGTTACCTTAAGAAGTATGGGCAAGTGGAAAAATATATGGGGCAAGTGAATATCTGATTGGCACTTGCCCTGTGGCAAGTGATTTTTGTGAAATTTTTTGAACCCCTGCATGTGTCAGTTTAAATTAAGAATATATAAACCCATGAAATGAAAGATGAAAAGTAACATTTTATGTAACGACACTTGACACATTTTTATAGTTAATGGCATTGGACATATGATTAAGGACCACAAACAGGCTAAATACTTGTATGTTTTTATGAGCCATTCACACTATATGCATGACCCTGGTATTGGTAATTAATACAAATGTCTTAATATATTTGCAGCATGCGTCAAAGGATGTTGAAAAAATGATTTTAGGTAACAAGTGTGATATGAACGACAGAAGACAGGTATCAAAAGAAAGAGGCGAACAGGTAAATAAATGAGTTGGTTAGCTATTTGTGAGGGTGATTATCAATTATAAACCTCTGAATTGAGTTAAGTTGCAAAAAGTATAATTATATGTATTCAGGTGTTGCTCTGGGCTATCAAAACATTTGGCCAAATTATCTATAAACAGAAATGCCAAACCTATAGCTACATGTATTTTCCAACAAAGAATCAATTATCACACAATTTGTTTTCACCAAATTAAAATAAAATTCTCCAACTGTTCTTAAATTTTGCATTTGGCGCATTTGCCGAGTGGCAGAGCTAGCCATGGAATTAAATGTATGTTTTTAATACGAAGTAATTATTAAGTTCAAATGAATTAAATTTAAGTGCATATGAATTAAATTTATGTACATATGAATTAAATTTAAGTGCATATGAATTAAATTTAAGTACATATGAATTAAATTTAAGTGCATATGAATTAAATTTAAGTTGATACGAATTAAATTTATGTTCATTTGAATTAAATTTAAGTTTATATGAATTAAATTTATGGTCATTTGAATTAAATTTAAGTTTATATGAACTAAATTTAAATTTAAATGGTTTAAGTTTACATCAATGCAATTTGTCTATTGTTTATACAATTTGAATGATAGAGTTGATATATAAATATGCTGGGCTTTGTTTTCATGTACACACAGTGAGTCTCAGTGAACATAACATGATCCTCATACTGCAAATCCTTACTTAGCTTAAGAGTTAAGTGTGCATGAAATTCTAGTCCACGACATTCTAATCGGTTGTTTAATAAAAAATGTATCTGTTGGTGTAAACTAATTATAACTGATAATCAATGCTGTGCTTACCATGTACATTGCCAGATTAAAGGGACATACCCTAGTTTTTAAACACTAAGACATAGTTTTGACTATTAGAGGCGTTTTTTGATAACTGAAATTATACTTTACTTAAATTTTATTGTTTAAAGTATCCATTTCTGTACATTCGAAGTGTTTTTGGTCATCATGATGTTTTTTATTATCACAAAATGCATTTTTCATATTTTTAAAAAGACACGTGCCTCTGAGAAGTAACAGTTATGTAGTCGAGTTTTATTCTATTTTAGAGGGTATTTCACCATTTCAAAGTCAAAGACTCATGTTTCACTCAATTGTAACTTTATAAAAATGTGTTACAGGTTTGTAAATTAAACTAAACTTAATGTTAATTTTCATGAACTGAAACTAGGGTATGTCCCTTTAATAGTTTCTGACATGAGTGAGTCATTCTGACATTAATCCTTTTGTAGATGGTTTTACTGACACAAATAAAGCTTGCTCCAATGATTGATTTTCTTGAGACAAGTGTCAGAAAAAACATCCACAAAGGGATGAATGTCAGAAATATTTTCTAGTTCAATTATCCTTATTCATTTAGATTTAAAATTCACTGCATTTAATTTTAATTATCCTTGTACATTTAGTATTAAAATTCACTGCATTTAATTTTGTGGTGTGACGTCACTCCTCTCAGTTGATACATATGTTACATCACTAAAAGGAACACATGCAGCGATTCATATTATTATGTGACGTCAGGTATTGTCTTTAATTAGAGAATGACATAATCAACAAGTATGAATGAGCTTTTACCTCCTAAGCGATGAGACCAATTGACCAATGAAAACAATACATTACCGTCTAGGTGATCTGTGCTCAGCGGTTTTTCTAGCACTTTTCTATTGGCTGATTGAATTAGAATAGCATATTTGTAAACAAGTGGCTACAACATTTAGTCTTTGGTAGAGCTGGGCGGTATTCGGTACATACGTATCGGTATCATGTCAATACCGAAATACCGTACCGAGCAAATCTCAAAATACTGAAAATTTAGGTATTGCAAAGTACGTATTCCCGCCTTTAAGTAAAACACTAAAAATACATCTGACGACACCACATTACCCACAGAATTACCGATAAGAAGAGCGTATGGGCAAAATATTTCAATAGAAAGGACCGAAAACCATGCGTCGTGTACAAGCGATGCTATTTCACGTGATTAAGGTGTGATTCGATGTTTAGGGCCTACTAAATTCGGGTAATTCCATGAATGCATTCTGTTGTTGAATTTGTGTCACAGTAACAGTTTTGCTTTACCTACTACTGCTAGTTTTTGTTAAGGCCGGGGTTCTAACTTTCTAACACCGCATTACAGACTAGCGTGTTTGACGACCACGCATTTATATCTTGAAAAGAATGCAGGTCAGCTTTAGGCCGTATCTTTAACGGAATAACACGAATACTTCCGGTGACTATCAATTTTTAAAATCGGAAAAATATCGGAGAGGTTCATGTTTAAAACAACCGCTTTTTATATTTATCAAATAAAACTGTTAAGTTTACTTGTAAACAATACATATAACATTTTCCGATGTTTAATCAGCTTACAATTACACACATAGGGATATTTTTCAGCAATTTATAGTGACTAGAAGTAGAAACGTAGTTTTCTGTTGTTTACTATTCCATGACCGAGCGCCCAGAGGAAGCCCGGATAAAAAATATATATGAACCGGGGATGAATGCGAAGTTGTATAGTTAGCATGATGTATTTAACTATGTAAGGTAGACAATTTGTTAATGTTTAAAAATAACAATAACATAAATAAGGGAAGACCATAACGTGGGCGTGCATTTAGAGGCAGGTATACTTAAAATACTGCTTAATATTGGTTAGTTATTAGTGTTATATGAATACCGAATACCGTACCGATACCGAGGTAAATTGCCACCAAAATACTGAAACCGAACTTGAAATTTCAATACCGCCCAGCTCTAGTCGTTGGCTAATACAATCTATTTTATATTACCACATTTGAATAATTTGAAAGAAATATAAAAAAATTGGCTAAACCAAAGTTAGTTCCAGTTTGAGCCACGCATGATTAAATTGTAACTGATTCGCAACACTGCTCATGGAGCCCGCAGTTGTTTAAAAGGGTGGAACGTTATGGAGGACCTAAGATGTATAATAATGTTTTGTGTTCAGTTATAGTTTTGCTGCTTATACTGTAAAAATACAGGAATGCGAGAGCTATGCCGAAACGCGTAAATATGCTTTCATCTAAACAAAAACACCAAACATTTTCAAATTTATGATGTGTGCCTTATATTATTAACTATAACCAGTTTAGATTTGTTAGTATTGAATTCAATTTTTAGCAGTTCCAGGGCCCCATTTTACGAAGCGATCTTAGCGCTACTATCGCCTTAAGTGCCTAAGGTAGTGACCGTAACTTTCTCTTACAGTCGATAACCCATTTTACTAAACAAACGTAGCTTACAATCACCTTAAGTTACTATCAATATTTACAATAGGTCTGCACCTATTGTAAGCTCTAAGGTCGCGATCTTAAAAAATGCTGAGGAAGGAAAAAAGGCAAATGGAACGTGTTTTTTGCGACAGAAGCATAAAGTTCGACACAATCAACGACGAGGAACTAATACGAAGGTATCGGATACCACGGAATGCTGTGTTTCGAGCGGATTTGGAATGGACGGCCTCTTTCGCTATTAACATTGAGATGGACGAGAGTCACTTTTGGCACCCTTGTTTTTGCTTCGTACGTAATAAATATAGCATATCTTACCGTAATTTCACTTCACATTTCGTAAATAGTACTTTTTTTTTTTTGTTTTTTTTTATATATATAATTCCAGGATTTTTTTTTCTTCTAAAAACCCACATGCATTAGTTATTTTCAAACAAAAAAAATTTCAATAGCAATTTTGCATTGGGATTTTCCCAGTGTTATTTATTGTGTATGGAAAAAGGAAACGTCATACACCAAGTTTATTGCTAAATTATAAGATGGAAATTTAAAATTAGCTATATTATTACAAGGCTACTATCCATGACCCCTGTCAAAATAACTCCGAGAGCAGACAATGCAGTTTACTTTCGGTTTGTTTTTATTTTTCATAATTTTAAACAAAATATTAAGTTTAAGTTTTAAAATGATGAACTATATAAAAAGTACGTTGTCAAATATATCATATAAACAATTACCATTGGATATTTATTATTTATTTTGTATGAAGCCAAAACATGGGTGCGAAGAATGACTGTCGTCGATCTATAAATAAAAACTACAAGTTATTTATTTCTGAGCCGACTTTTTCCTAAACTGGATACAAAAATAATATACAAAAAATTCTTATTTCCAAAATGCTTTTACTTTTCTTCTTACGTCAGACAAAACTGAAATTATTTACAAAAAAACATGTTTGTAGGATGATGGGATGGACAATAATATTTTAACCTTAGTTAAGATTGCTACTATAGTAAGTTTGGGTTTACAATCGCACTAAGGTTGCTTCGTAGAACGGTTGTAAATGTTAAGATCGGTAGCGTAATATCAACCTTAAATCACTAAGTTTGATTGTAGCTAAGGTTGCTTCGTAGAACGGTTGTAAATGTTAAGGTCGGTAGCGTAATATCAACCTTAAACCACTAAGTTCGATAGTAGCTAAGGTCGCTTCATAAAACGGGGCCCAGGTGTTGCAAATAACCGTTTTTCCATGGACCCTGGCCGCAGAAAGCTTTTTTGTGCCAGCCCCTCAGACATCCCAGAAAATAATGTGTTGTGTTTTGGTTTGTGTTTTTTCCAGCTTGCAATAGAACATGGCATAAAGTTCATGGAAACAAGTGCCAAAGCCAGCATCAACGTAGAAGAGGCATTTTTCACACTCGCTCGAGACATCAAGTTAAAGATGGACAGAAAATCGGTTTGTCTTTCCTTTCCTTTCCTTACAATTTCTGCTGTGTAACTTATAGTATTAATGAATTTATTTTAGTTTTTTTGTTATTAGCCCGGTTATTTATCAAATAGCAGGAGATTGTTTAGGACACTAATACTAGTTTAAGTTTAATTCACATAGTTTTAGTTTTTGAATATCAGTGTTTATCATAAGTAAACTGTTTGAATGTTGGTCAGTGCCAATGTTTTAGTCTTAGACATCAAATATTAGTGTGGGGAACTGACCTCTCAACTCCGTAAATTGGCTCCCTCCGCCAGTTGAAAGGTAACTCCGGCACCTGAGAGGAACACTCAACCAATTTAATAAAATTCTACCCATTCATGATGAGGAAGTTTGACTCTTTTTGTAATTTCATAGTGCTGCTGTGTTTACTAAAGACCGTGATATATGCTCTCCTGTCTGTTGAAAAGTGCATATAAAAGACCCCTTGCTGCTTATGGAAAAATGTAGTGGGTATACTCTGAAGACTATGTAAAGAAAAGAAAGTAATATAGAGCCCCATTTTGTGTTTACAGTACTAGTCAAATTAAAGATTGGTTTGATATTGATATTTAAGTGAAGTTTAGAATTGTATGCATGCTACAAGCGACTGAAATGGAAAGAAAGAAATGTTCTATTTAACAACGCACTCAACACATTGTATTTATGGTTATATGGCGTCAGACATATGGTTAAGGACCACACAGATATTGAGAGAGGAAACCCGCTGTCACCACTTCATGGGCGACTCTTTCCGATTAGCAGCAAGGGATCTTTTATATGCACCATCCCACAGACAGGATAGCACATACCACGGCCTTTGATATACCAGTCTGAAGACTATGAGTCAAAATCACCAAATGTTTTGACATCCAATAACCGATGATTAATTAATCAATGTGCTCTAGTGGTGTAGTTAAACAAAACAAACTTTCATTTCAGTCAAAAGCATTTTAAAATACAGCAAACTCAAGATAGTCCCTTTTCAAACAAAATCTTAACGTTTAACTTTTTCAGGATGCAACATCTGGCCAGCAAAACCGAGCCGGAGGGTACCAGCTGACAAAGAAAGAAAATCAACCCAAACGATCTTTCTGGAGGTGTTCTATACTTTGATTTCAGTGGCGATTTCATTATAATTGTTTTGGAATAGTTTTTTTATATTTTGTTTTGTGACAGACTTTGCCATTGGCTATTGCCAGTAACTAATGTGCAAAACAGGGCCATTGATTGGTCCTTCGTGAACTGTGTGAATGAGGAAAGGGGGAGGGATTGAGGAAATAATACAAACCAGAAACAGTTACTAGGTTTGGACTTGTTCACACTGAAAAGAAACTGGTGAAAATAACCAAATCTGTGTCAGATTTGTCATGAATTACATGTTTATAAAAACAAAAAGATGAAAGGTGGCGAAATGAGATTGCATTCACAGTTTTCGGATGTAAATATACATAAGACTTATTGCTGAATTTTGCAACTCGTTGGGGTGAATTAATGTTCGACAGACAGAAGTTACTGAATTGTTGGAAATGTGCAAATTGACATCAGAATTTACTGTTGTATTGTGCCTGTTGTCCTGTTATAAAATGGTTAACATTGTTTTGCTTCTACCACTATATAACCTGACATGAATCGTGGCTTATTATGAGGCCTACCTTTTTTGAAAAGCAAAAAAATTTAAATATTATTATAACCTGACTTAAAAATTATTCTGACTATATATAATATCTTTGAGCTATTATATGCTTTCGTTTCGCCTTTTATTTTTTTAGCACAGTCTTAAAAAATAAGAGTAATAATCTTTTAAAACACTTTTCAGCCTTCAGATTTATTCTGCGAATCCGAGATTTTAAGTCAGAAGCGCAAGATTGTGAATTGCAGTCCCAAAATATATAGATTACCTCATCTTTATGATTGTCAGAATTCTAAAAAAACAATCATCGTACAGTGCCTGCTTAGTAATTTAAAAAACCTTTATTGTGTACCAACTGACTTCTTACCAAAGTACTGTAGTGGATGTTTAGGTTGTTCATTGTCTTTCAAACCAGGAGACTGAAAATTAACATATTTAATGAATACAGAGAGGTTAATAACTATAAGCACGGTAAATAGGCGGGGGTAGGAGCAGCAATAGCTATTAAAAATAACAAGCTGCCATTTGCTACTGAACACACTGGATTTGGTTATGGTGAACTACTTGTTTTTGAAAGATAGTCTAAATCCGGGTTTAACCGTAAGCAGGTATTCACCAAATTGTTAAATGCGATTGAAAGTTTAATTTTTTCATATACATGTAGATGTCATTGCCAAAGCTAATATACAAGCTAATTAACTTTTGGCGTCCAACTTAAAACTCTTATCTAAATTATTAGTTAACTACTTTCTACTAAGGTTTGTTCACCCTTTGCTTATAGTTTTGTATATTTCGAATGTAAAACATTTGTTTCTTTAAGTAATTGATGCTTTCCTATATTATTATATACAACCAAGTGTTTAAAGTTTCAATTTACGGTTGTATAGTTGGGTCTTGATTCTATGTAAAGTTCAGTATTGGTCATATTTACACACTGACTGCTTGTTTTACAACAGACATGGAATAATAGAATCTATCACCGTTGTCAGGTTTAGATACGGGAATTCCAACCTAAGTGACAAAACATTTTGTCCCGTGGGTTGGAATTTCCTTATCTATACCTGACAATGGTGATTGATTCTTTTTCTTGCCCACTTAGTAACTAAAGCAAAAATACGCCTACTTGTTACTTTTATATTGCCATCGCTCCCTTCCATTTTTGGCCGACTGTAAACATTGAGTCTACAGACTCCTTTAACCACACATGCTAAAAGGTAGTCCCATTGGACAAAATAAAAAAATAATCATTTCACGATTAAGTTCAAATTTGTAATTCCATTAACATCACCTTTTGGAGGATTATAAAAATAATACATCATGAATTGAATAAAAAAAATAGAGTTGTCTCCAGTTATAAGTAACCTCATAACTGCGTGTGTAGAAATTGTCTATACCCGTGGGTAAGATAGATTTATCTAGCACCGTGCAAAAGCTGGATAATCCGGTCTAGTGGGCAAGAAATGAAAATACAACTCAATATCATTTGTGTCCATAACATTTGCTATAGCAATGGTCAGTACTTTAAAAGTTTGCCATTTCTTATTTATAGCAGATTTGTGGCTACATCAGTTAATCTTCCAATTCAGACACCACATGACGATTAATTGACATGTTTATCAAATAGACACCGACGTATATGTGTAAACAAATAAATAATACTGACGACTTTATTAAAATGACATTAGAGGGAGGTGGACTTTGTCTTTTAATGAAATATGCGATGAGGCAAAAGTCTTTTTAAGTTTTAGACTAGAGGTAAGAGATGAGAAAAACTACTGTAGCTATAGTGAACTTTAGGAACAATATTTAGAAAAAGCTTAATTATTTATCTAATATTTCTTGAATAGTACTATGCAGTCAGGGATTCTGCCAGATGGTACAAAGGGTAAAATTACAAACCGTCAATTTTTTTAATTCGTGAATACATTTAAAACAATTTTTTATAGATTATACCGGTAGTAAAAGAACTGTTTAAAAATT
>JAECMU010053814.1:6750-25841 GCA_016106625.1 Dracogyra subfuscus | reverse complement strand
CTGGCTGGCAATACTCGCAACATCAGCTTTGACTCTGTGCACACGCTTGATCCCGACTGAAGACGCTTTTGGTGTTGTCTTGCTTTTCAGTTATGTAATGTAAAGCAACCATTTCATCATCACCCTCATTGGTTTGTCAGTTCATGTGGTTTTTCCAGTAACGTAATGTCCTAAGAAACAAGCTAAAACAACCATTTCTCATCACCCTCATTAGCTTGTCAGTTCATGTGGTTTTTCAGTAACGTAATGTCCTAAGAAACAAGCTAAAACAACCATTTCTCATCACCCTCATTGGTTTGTCAGTTCATGTGGTTTTTCAGTAACGTAATGTCCTAAGAAACAAGCTAAAGCAGCCTCAGTATCTTGTCCTTGTCAGTTCATGTGGTGTTTTCAGTAATGTAATGTCCTAAGAAACAAGCTGAAGCAACCATCTCATCATCCTCGTTAGCTTGTCAATTCATGTGGTTTTTGAGTATTAACGTAATGTCCTAAGAAACAAGCTGATCCCGACTGAAGACTCTTTCGGTGTTGTCTTGCTTTTCAGTTATGTAAGTTAAAGCAACCATATCATCACCCTCATTTTTTATGTTAGTTCATGGTTTTTTTCTTCAGTAATGTAATGTCCAAAGAAACAAACTGAATTTATCACCCTCATTAGCTTGTCAGTTCATGTGGTTTTTGAGTAAGGTAATGTCCAAAGAAACAAACTGAAACAGCCATCTCATTAACCTCATTAGCTTGTCAGATCATGTGGTTTTTGAGTAATGTAATGTCCTCAGAACAAACTGAAGCAATCTCATTAACTTTCGTCAGTTCATGTGTTTTTTGAGTAACGTAATGTCCTAAGAACAAACTGAAGCAACCTCATTAGCTTGTCCTTAGTTCATATGGTGTTTCAGCATTATCATCTTCAACAAGTTTAAAGGGTCAACAGTTAGTAAGTTATTTTACATGTATTGGTTAATAATAGTTTGTTTCATTAACATGATTACACTTAACTTAAACAACCATCTCGCCACCCTCATTAACATGTAATTTTTTTGTTAACATTGTCAGCTTTGGCTGAAATATGTCTTTTACTAGTTTCATAGTGTTGAAGTTTAATGGATCATCAGTCACTAGTTATTTTGGTTACAATTTTATATGAGCTTTGTTAATAATAGTCAATATCTTACTTGCCTCGGTGGTGTAGTGGTTATTCCATCAAAGATGAGGATGGTAGCTACTGGGTTTGCATCCCACCTGAGCCAGTGGGAGATTTTTCATGCCAGTATAAAAGCACCAACCCAGAATGAGTGGACCACCGGCCTCGGTGGCATAGCGGTTAAGTCGCCGGACAACAGGCTGGTAGGTACTGGGTTCGCAGCCCGGTACCGGCTCCCACCCAGAGCGAGTTTTTAAGGACTCATTGGGTAGGTGTATGGCCGCTACACCCTCTTTTCTCTTTTACTAACAATAACAACTAACCCACTAATTTCTATTCTGTCCAGGACAGACAGCTCAGATAGCTGAGGTGTGTGCCCAAGACAGGCGTGCACTATAACAGCTTGCTCTGAATGTGCACGTTAAACAATATTGAAAAAAATGAGTGGACCACTAGATTCAATGGAGAAGTGTGAGACCACTTCATGGGTGCAGTTATGTCTTCCAAGTGTATGACCTCACATGGGGATGATTACATACATCCAACATACACTGCAGGCTCTGTGTACACTGAGCTTGGGTGATTCTGAGATAGCTCAACTGACAGCTACTGTGGTCCATGGCCCTGTCAATTACATGTAGTGAAGAAAAAAATACTGAGGTTTTACCGTTCATCTCATCATCATCCATGTTTGTAATGTCCACATCAAAAACAAAATGTTTTTGTCTCATGTGTTCAATGTTTGTGGGGTTTTTTGTTTTAATTTGTTAAAAGTCTATAACATTTTCACACTTACAGGTAGCAGCATGTTTATGATATGTTAAATAAACTTTGGCATAATGGTAATGTATAAATATTATTTTAACTTTAATGAAGCTGAATGGTTGTGTCCAAAATTAATAACATTGTTGTCCATTGTTTCAAATTTATTTATGGCATAAAGTATTTATTGCTTCTGTTATGATAAAAATTGTTTCAAATTATAAAGTGGAATGTGGTTTCTATTTCATTGACAGAACATTGGGTTCTTATTTTCATTTTAAAGAAATTGAACATTCATCTGCAAATAAATAACATATTTCATTTTTTATTTTGGGGGGGGAGGGGTGGTACACAGAAAGCCTAGTACACAAAGTATTCATTCCTTCTGTTTAAAAAACAAGTAGTTATAAATAGGATACTTTTAATTTTGATGACAGAAATTCAGTTCAGGGTGTTTATGTTGTCTCTTTCTGTGCATATGGTTATAACACAGTGTACCGTACTTAAAACCTGCAAGAACTGACAGCTGACCAATGAATTCAGTTTTATGGTTGCTTCAGTGTTTGTCATCTGAGAAAAGAAAAGAGAATGTGTTTGGGTGCTAGATGATAAAAAATCGGGTTTTATTTTTTTAGATTTCATACAATACATGTATATATGCATTAGTGTGATAGTTAAATATTAAAATGTGTATAAAAATTAGGAATATTATGATTCTCAATGCCTACATTGTATTACACATAAAAGCTTAAAACTCCTGTAACACAATACTTGATCCTGTTAATTTGATTAAATATTCATGTCCAGCCAATATGAAATAGGGTTACCAGTCGGAAGGGAGACAAGTCTCTGAACTAATATTTTATTTTTGTTAAGGGGGATAATCTATAAACAATGCATTTTAAAAAAAATAAAAATAAATATATGAGTATAAAAAATCCCATTATGCACTGTATCAACAACTATACACAAAGCACAAATGGCACAAATTGTTTAATTTTTTTACATTAATTGTCTTCTTTGTGTGTTTTTAAATGCTTAATATTATGAGTTCAGTATACATGTAGGTTAAATAATCAGTAAACTTTAACCAACAAGTTCAATGCCCGGTAATTAAAATATTTCATGTGTAAGTTAAATTTTCCATGTTTACAATATTGAACTCTAAATTATAGATATAAAATAAACAGAACTTACTTTTAACATTGCAATTTGTGGATGCACTTTTTAAAAATCGGGAAAAGCAAAATGCTAAAAATCTAAAAATTAACAGATGTCTGAATGAATGTTTAACGACACCCCAGCACAAAAAAAATATTTTAAAATTAAATTAACAAAACAAATTCAAATATTAAATCAAAACCCACATAATTTTTATGAAAAAGCTTATTTTTATCTCTGCTGAGAGTTGCATTTTTTTAAATTTAGGTTTTTTAAGTTTTCAAAATAACAGTCAGTGTCAGTAAACAGGATCACAGTATGTTACACATTAATCACTGCCAAAAACTGGACAACCGTAATATGTGCCTTGTGAGTTTACTTTTATTTCATGCCTCTTCAACCTGATCAACCTCATCAATTACAACCTCATCATTTACAATAACTACCTGTAAAGTCGAGATGCCTTTCATAAGTGATTCTTTACATTTAACCTCATCACAAAGCAATTATTAATCCACTTTTCATGTAAATACCTGAACCAATTTGTTAAAGACATAATATGTTTCATGTGTGTAACCTGCATGTTCAGGTGTGGGTGACTCAGTGTTTTGTTTTTCATAGACATTCACATTTTCTGTTGTTTGTTTGCTTCATTATGCTTTTGGTGTCTTCGTCAGTGTTGTCTTGTAATATCTTTCTTTTTTTTAAGTTTTCTTATTTCCATGCTTTATGAGTAGCTAATTTTTATCAATGTACTGTTGTTAAACTTGTTGGCTGCAATGAATTAACAATTTACAAAGCTGAGAACCAGCTTATGGAAGAGAAAGAAAACAGTTAGAGAGATCTTACTGTGTTATTAGTACCAAGAATTTGAGGCAATGAATGTCACTTAGTAGGTCTGTTAAAACTTGTATATGGTGAACAATCAAGAATTGTGTGAAAACATGCTGTGTGCAGTGACTTCGACTGGAAATCATCATGTTTTGTGGTTAATATTATGTGTTTTGAAAGTGAAGAACTGCCAAATAAAAAGAGAAAAAGGATGGACACATCATTATGACTCGTTTAGTACATGTATGGACATTTCATAAACTGTGTAAAACTTGTACAGTATGAACACATATTGATGTTTGTGGACACATACATGTATATTACATACAATGTGTACATTATAGACATTTGATGGAATATGTAAAAACTGAGCATTAATTATGACCACTTGATGAATTGTGTATAATTTATATAGTATGAAGACATGTACAATGTATACTGTGTATACCAATTCTATAAATGTGTTTACTGTGGAGACATCTTCATGGATTCTGTAAATGTGTACAGTGTGGACAGGGCATGTTGATGAAAATAGTTCCAAGACGTGTGTGGTACTGACATTTGTAAATGGAGGACAAAGAAGAAACAGATCTCTGCTTTATGAACACTTTCTGAATGAGAGACAAAGTTGATTTGTTAGGGCTTTTTTAAGGACTGTTTTTAATCTATAGTGATTCCTAGGATACACTTTCTAACAGGCAGGACCTTCTGAAGTGTGATGTTTTCATTTATGTTTTAATACATTCATTATATATTGTTTTCTTAAGCTTTGTATTTTAAGAAATATGACGATGTTTTCTTTAGTTGTCTTTTACAACATTGTCTGTTGTTTTTATGTTTTGATTGATATATAGTGTTTTGTTACATTTTGACTCAATGTACAAATTACTATCTGTGTTTCAATGCATATTTTACATTTATGCACACCATTGTTTTTCACTGATGCAGTAATATTTCATTGTTTTTTCTAAACTTTTAATTCTAATCTGTCTCGTTATTATGTGTTATTGTTCAGTATCATGCTGTAAATAATAAACTAACTAACATGATCATATCTCAAGCCAAAGGTACTGTTATTTATATCACTTGTTATGCACTAAAATATTTCTCAATCAATTTCACCATTGTGAGTTAAAGGACAACATGAGTAAACAGTTCAAATATAATGCCCTCCAAACAATTACATTGCCTGAATTGAACATTTTTCTATTTACTGTAAATAATATTTACAAATTGTTTGTCTGCAGTGAATTGTGATTCTTAATACTTGTATAAGATGTCAGAGTAAGGACAATAAATATGTCTTGAATTTGGATACTGTATTTTAATTTATGTTAATAGTATTATTACTATAGCTTGACACTGGCTTAAATTTGCACCACATTTGTTGTTATACTCTGTTGTATTAATATTCACAGTGACGTGAACCTGTAGCTATTTCACATTCTTAATTTATTATGTAACTGGTAATTTGTAATGTTAAATGAAATTTATTTTATTATGATTAATGTGAGTGTAATTATCCTATTGTAATTTTAGTTCATTTTATGGCAGTATTAGCTGTTTGTGTTATGGTGATCAATATTAACAGTGTGCATTATTGTAACATATTATCTTGGTGTGTTATGGTAATATTAGTTAGTTGTCTGTATTATGGTGAAATTAGCTGTGTGTATTGTGGTGATATTTCCTGTGTATTTTAGTGATATTAGCTGTTTGTGCTTAGGGTGAAATTAGCTGTGTGTATTATGGTGACATTAGCTGTGTAGTTTAGTGATATTAGCTGTGTATTTTAGTGATATTAGCTGTGTGTATTATAGTGATATTAGCTGTGTGCATTATAGTGATATTAGCTGTGTGCAATAATGTGATACTAGCTGTGCATATTATAGTTATATAACTAGTTAATGACATAGGATATCAGCGAAATTCGACCTGAACAGGATAAAGCTGATACCCAACGTCATTAACTAGTTATTACCTTTATTCTGCTGACCATAAAAATTAAAGGGGAAAGTTTTTATTTCTGTTTTCTTTCAGCTACATTGTATAATGACCTTGAAGTCAAATGAGCAATTTTGTAATGTAGCTACCCTATGCATGTGACTTCACATGAGTGATATGAAAAGTCATATCATACTACTATACATTTATGACTTTGCTTTATCTGTCATCATAATCCGTCAGTAGAAACAATGGTTGCAAGATAAGTGAACACTTAAGGTAGTACTAAACCAAATAACTTCCGACTGAGTCAACGTTTGACGTGCACCCAACTTTTGAGAAGTGAACAGTACAAGTCCTGTGATTGGTTATAAATGTGAGTTTGTTGGTTGTAAAAAATAATAGCTGGGTAAAAAAAAGTAATTTTATTTCATCTAGTACCAATGTGTCAAGTAGCCTTGTGCTTGAAACATGTATGGGGTACGGTACCTGTAAAAAAAAAGTACTCAGAATTTGTGAGGAACTAGCATAGTCATAGACGCTACCCATTATCTCAGAACCGAGCAGCTTGACCCCCAATTTTCTCTGGTTCATTTTAAGTGTGAGGGGTGGTAGTATTTATATCCGTGGCGTTTATGCAGGTAGGAGTTTTAGCCACATATGTTATTATTGTCGTCTATGGGATTTGATTTGGTAGTATACACCCTTAAAGGGACATACCCTAGTTTCAGTTCATGAAAATTAACATTAAAATTTAGTTTAATTTACAAACCTGTAACACATTTTGATAAAGTTACAATTGAGTGAAACATGAGTCTTTGACTTTGAAATGGTGAAATACATGTACCCTATAAAATATAATAAAATTTGACTACATAACTGTTACTTCTCAGAGGCACGTGCCTTTTTAAAAATATGAGAAATGCATTTTGTGATATTAAAAAAACATCAGGATGACCAAAAACACTTTAACTTTAAAATTTAAGTAAAGTATGATTTCAGTTTTCAAAAAACGCCTCTAATAGTCAAAAGTATGTCTTGGTGTTTAAAAACTAGGGTATGTCCCTTTAACTGTTGCAGTGGTATTAGTTGTGTGTATTATGGTGATATCATTTGTATGTTTGGTAATATTAGAAGTGTGTAATGTTGTGACATTAGGTGTGTATAGTAACAGCTTATGTTATGGTGAGTTTAGCTGTGTATAATATGCTGCTATTAACTGGTGTTGTTTTTCTAGTTGATATTACCTGTTTTCTATATTACATTATAACTGTGTGTATTATGGTGGTATCAGTTGTTTTTATTATGAAAATATTGTCATGGGTCTATTTTTAAATTAAAGAGTACCTGTATGATTATAATATGGACTGGTGACTTGTCATAGTACGTGTCTGTTTTAATGTGGTGTGTACCTGTATTCATGTTATATGGGCTGTCCTTATTGGGCCTATTAATTGTTGATATAAACTGTCTGTATTATTAATTGTTGATTTGGGCTGTTTGTATTGTCAGTTGTTATGGGCTGTTTGTATTTTAAATTGTTAATATGGGCTATCTGTATTATTAATTGTTGATATAGGCTGTCTGTATTGTCAGTTATTATGGGTCATCTGTATTATTAATTGTTGATACGGGTTGTCTGTATTATTAATTGTTGACATGAGCTGCCTGTGGTATTAATTGTTGATATATGAGCTATCTGTATTTTTAATTATTGTTATGATCATTCTGTATCCATTTTTTAATTGTTGATATGGCTTGTTACTTGATATGAGCTGTCTGTATTCTTATTTGTTGATATGAGCATGTGTATTTTTAATTGTTGATATTAGATGTCTGTATTATATATTGTGGATATGGTCTTTTCTGTATTACATTAATTATTGATATGAGCTGTCTGTATTACTCATTGTTGATATTGAACGTCTGTATTATTAATTGTTGATATGGGCTGTCTTTATTGTTTTTATATCAGCTGTTGATATAATTTTGACACGGGCTGTCTGTATTTCTGTGCAGTGTGACATATTGGTAAAAAGTCTCTTCATGTGATCAATTTTGTTTTAAGCCTGCTTTCACACGAACTGATTATGATGAACGTTTTGCTGGAGTGACATTCATTATGCTTTACAATCCAAAGAAAATTATATTTGTGTTAAGTCACCTTTTACAGATCCAGGGGTCACTTCAGCAGTTGACAGTCAAACCACGCTAATATTGCATTCGGTGTCCAAATGTGAACAGGAAAAACAACTAGATTACTATACTAACATTGCATTTGATGGTCAAATCTTGATAACCATTTAAAAGAAATTACATTAAATGTTAGGTGCCCCATGACCATTACAATAATTTGAAAGGTGCTGCTTCTAAGTTCCAAGTCCAAAGATTTTTACGTACACGTTCAGAGCAAGCTGTTGTAGCGTACGCCTGTCGCAGTCACAGGGACCGGCCTTGGCCGGATCCCTCCGTCTGTGACAGGAAAGGTGTGGGGGAAGGGTAAGAGGGGACCGCCTGCACTATCAGGCTCAAGGGAGAACCAGTAGCCCAATCAACTTGGAGGAAGGTGGGGGTTTTGTGGATGCTATGGCATTTTGATACCCCAATGGGTATGTCCGAAAATTGTTAAGTGCGCAATTTAACTGAAGGAATTTTGGGGCTATTTTGATGGTCATTCTAAATTGAAACAGGAATGAGAGCTAGAATTTGATCATTAGTAGTCCGAAAAAGCTCTTCCTTCTGATAAGCAATTAAATGCCTTTCCCACTTTTTCCTGTTACTGTGTTCAGAAAGTAGGAAATGTTGTATTTTAACGCCTGAAATTAAAACAAAAGTATGGGATGAGTATGTCCCTGAATCCCGACACGTTCACGCTCTCTGTTATATGTATTTTCATCCCCTTACCACCAAACTGACTGTATCTTACATTCTGTGGGGCCTATATCAAGATCAGGCTCTGCGTGCTAACATTGTTTTCATTATTATGAAGATCCGTATTTAATATCCAAAGCATTGTGGCTCTGTGGTGTTTTATAACTGTGCATGTCAAGGCCATAATAGTTTGGTACTGCGTATATCTGTTTTCAATTGATTGTGTTCATGTAAACATTAGAGGTGTCCATTAATAAATAATTTAACACAAGAATCAAAGTGTTTCAGTTTAGAGAACTGACTTTGTGTTTTGTTTATAATTTAAATAAATAATTTAACACAAGAATCAAAGTGTTTCAGTTTAGAGAACTGACTTTGTGTTTTGTTTATAATTTACAAGCAGTAATTTAAAAATATAAAGAACCCAAAACAGAATTAATTGAACATTATCTATGTAACGTTTGCATTTAATATTAGTCTTTAATATTTGTGTTTGTCCATTCTTTCCCTTTGTGATGTTTGGTATTCACATGTGGTTTTGAGTATCTATTGGGAATGGACGGATAGAAACATAGCCCATTTTTAAACTAGAGCTTTTTGCTGTCTGATCTATGGTTATTGCTCTAGAGAAGAAAAAAACGTGCTGTCACCATATCGGTACTTCTACCGAATAGCAGTATTTCCCAAAGACCAGGCATTGCATATCATAGCTTTTTGATATACGAGTCTCGAGGCGATGGTTCAGATGGGAGAAACCTAAAATATCTACTGAGAGCGATCTATCACAGAGTAATATCCCTCCAACCCTATTGGGAATGGATTTCACAAATAAACTAAATAGTTCTGAAGCCAAGGGGTCGAACCTGGATTTGTCAGATAAGTGTTTTTCTTTGATGTTTGTAATGTAGTTTAGGGGTAATGCTTCATGATAACTGTAAGCAACCCGTGATCATTTCTAAACGTTAACCATTTTAGCTCCGTTATTCCTAAATAATTAAATATGCCGTGTTTCTTTTTTGAAGGGTAAAGTATGCATGCATACCATAGGCATTAATTTTGTTTGTGGTATCGTTATAACAATTTACATACAATAATTATTTCAAATAATATATCAAAAAAGCTATTACACCATATTTTTCTGCAATATATTTTCGCCCATTAGCTTTAGATTGCATCCCAATGAAGTGCTCACGTTGTTTTATCAAGTTGCTATATTTGTCCATTTGTTCATAATTGATGTATATGTCTGCATATGTCACAATTGAGTTGATACGTCTGTCCCTTTGTGTAGCTAATAGGTCGCTGTATTTGATCACTTGTCACTAGTTGTTTTAGTTTCCATGTTTCACTTGTGGTGTATTTCTATTTGTCTCACAAGTGTGTTGGTATATATGTATATGTATATTTGTACATACTTCCCTGTTGGACATAGCTGCTGTTGCGTGAGGCTGGATCTCGGTTAGTTATATTGTTATTAATAAACTCCCTCAGTATTATCTTGTGGGCAAAATATCAACATGCGTTTCTTTTCATACCAGTGTGTTACACATAGTACAATGTGCCAGTGTTAAAAGGCACGTCATTTTGACGGTTATTAAAGCATGCAATGACAAGTGTTAAACTGTCTTATACAAACTTAAGATTGGTCAGTATTCTTAATCTCGATCTTAGGTCCATTATCTGATTGTTGTTTGTTATTCCAGTCTCATCCAGTGGCACAGGACTGGTAGGCGTTGTTTTGGCAGTGTGAAAGGGTAAATAAAAGATCCATTGCTGCCAATGGGGAACATGTAGTGGGCTTTATTGAAGACTATATGTTAGAATTGCCAAGTGTTTTACATCGAGTAGCCGATGATTAATACATTAATGTGCTCTTGTGATATTGTAAAAAAATCACAATATTTTAATGACTGGACAATCTTCAACTTTATCTTTGTATTATAAAATTATAACCCATAAAAACATAAAACAAATATCCTGTCCACTGCCATATTAAATACATTTTATTTACAATCATTCGCATTGTTAAAAATGCCACTTTGACCAAGTAACATTGAATGTAAGTCGAAATTAGTGAATTAGTGTCTTAGTTTGAAAACATCACCCGAGACTAATTAACCAAGCTGATTAAAATATTTAGACTTCAGAAATTCCATTGTTCCCACAAATGTTCTATTGTTGAGGTAGATAAACAAAAACAAAACGTACACGTTAATATATGATGACCGTGGAGTTGCCAGGCTGCTATAATGCGGGGTAGTCTGAGGCTCTCTTCCCAAGGTTTTAAATTGTAAATACACGTGGGCTTCCTGATATATTTTATCTTTTTTCCTTTTTCACTTTAACCATACATTGGGTAATTTTTGGATTTCTGCATATTCCCTGTCCCTCCAGTTTGATGTGATATATACTCTGGTGTAAAAGAATGTCCAGTAGATGTTTTGATCGGTGATGTCTAACAAGTGTAAGGACTTGTACTTGTAAATATGCGCGTGTTATTGACACAGACACGCACGCCATGTTTGCGAATTCTAGCAGAAACTTTGATGCATGAATATAGATACAGTTTTGTGTGACAGGTTCATGCCACTAATATGTCAGCTATGGAATTGTTTGTGCTGTCGCACACTTACCTGTAGTTTTATACTTTCTTTGTATCACGGATGGTGTAGTTGATGCAGCACTTGAACAGTCTGGATTTGGTTTCTTTATACCACTGTTTTCTTGCACAGTCGTATGGACTTGGTTTTGTTCATGTAGATGCTTAGACAACACTCACACTGCAGGCATCTGGAGCACCTTCTAGCTGTGGTTGGCATTGTACGAGAATCGTGTCTTGTTTCATGCAGATGACCACCAGGTTAGCATTTGTCCACAGTGTTCCGCTAACCTCATAATTATAGCATGTTACTTTTGGTTGAATTCTATTGTTCTGTACATTTTCGTTACTGTAAATCGTAATTCGTTTGATTCAAATATTGTTTTAGCTTTCTTTAGATAACTGCCCATTCGCTTTACGTATTGAACTTCCCTTCTCTATCCCATATCGCTTTTGTTTTATTAATTGTGCATTCATCATTTTGGTCATTGACCTGTTCATTTTCCAATTATGTACAATATTATTTTATTGGTCATTGATTGAATGCTTTAGACATGACCACCATCTTTGACATAATATGTGATATGATAGGTATTTGATCAGTGTTTTTGTGGAGCATACCAGCAAAATGGACCCTGTAGACAACAATAGTAAGAGGTAGCTGTGTGTGTTGGTTCAGACAACATAGTGTGCACAATAAATATGAATACTACAAGAACGATATTTTCTGGGTGGTGTTTTTTTTTTGGTGTGTAACAGAAGAACCTTAGTTTTAAATACTGAAAGATCGTAATTTGCTGAGGGGAGATGTAACATAACAACTTTAGTTTTGATCACATAATTTAGTGGCACCACAGTCGTTTTAATTACATAAGTCACCAATATATTAATATTAGTGAGATCAAATTGCATTCATTTATTAAACACTTTAGCTCACTACTGGCAGGCAAGATCGTATTCAGTGTTCCTTTTATAGCTGGGAGGCAATTCAAAGTTTTACACAGCGATACTCATGTATTTTGTACATAGCTACAAGCATAGACCTACAATGACTTTAGATTTCTGATCAACTTTGTTTTGGATATAATATCTTAATGCAGACGTTTTGTGGCAGCATGAAACCCGTTCTATATTAAAGCATGCCATCTTACTGATAAGAGAATGAAGTTGTTTGATGTGCATGTAGTTGAGAATTACTGTCCTTTACACGAGAGACACACGGTGAAGTGTTCCGTAGTTCTGAATATAGTGATAGTCCTGTTATAAACGGAACATTTTTTTTTGTTTTTTTTGTTTAACGACGCACTCAACACATTTTAATTACGGTTATATCGGCGTCGGACATATGGTTATGTCGAGAAAAAACCACAGTGGTCAGCTGACGGGGATCGATCCTAGACCGACCGCGCATCAGGCGGGCACTCTACCACTGGGCCATGCTGCCCACTAAACGGAACAAGCGCTGGATTAGTTTTTGTCAGAATCTGGTTTTAGTTATGCATGATTATTCTTGAAATTTAAAAACTGCATTATCATGATTATTACCTCTTCGCTGTTTGGTTTTGGGTGATTTTATAAATAGGTGCACGTTTCTACAAGACGGGTTTAATCGATCTGTTTTGATTGAGGTCTGTTGATAGCATGCATTCATGAACCATGAAAAACAACACTTTTTACTATAGAATTTCTTTTTAGTGTTTATAATTGAAACATGGCTATTTTATAAAAGTAATAGCCGGCATCTTTTTGTAGACCAGCCAACAAAGATACAGCTATGTCTTTTTACATTCACTGATAATTGCATGCATCTGTTTTGCATTAATTAATAATTGCATGAGCCCTTGTTTGTGTTTAATTCCATGTTGGTGATGACCTTTTATTTGTAAAATATTTGTAAATGTGCACTGTGTATGCTAGAAATCGAGTACTACTAACCAATATATGTTGCCAGTGTAAATATCTTAAATATAGTTTATTTCTTTTAAAATGTCTGTTCACTGTCATAAAGGTCTTATAGACCAAAACATAATCATTACCACGTACTCATTGTCAAAATGTTTTACGAGATGTTGTGGATAAACTCTTGTGACTTTATTATTTGAATTTTCAGATCGCAGACTATCCCGAAAACGGAGTCTGATGTCTCTGGATCGGGTCAAGAGATCTTTATCTATGGAACCTCTGCACGAGTTGTCGACCACACAGGGATACAAACCCTGGAAGTCGAGCTCCCTAAAGATGGACACACTAAGTGTGGACAGGGCTTTCATTGCATCCACCGTACCTCGAGTGGAAGTCACCAATAACACGGCCATTATTAGAGAATCAATTCCAGAGGAAATAGAACGGAAAAGGAGAGAATCCATGAAGGCCGCCGACCTTGCAGAAGAATTTGATGGAAAACGAAGGGAATCCACTAAAACGGAAGAACTGGAGAAAAAAAGGAGGGAATCCATAAAGCCTGACCTTGCTGAACTGTTGCTGAAGCCCGCTGATGCTGCGAGAGATGCTTCTTCGCATCAGGAAACCAAGGCCGACCCTAACACGAGCGAATTTCAGGTTTGGGAGGAGAGACCTCGTTTAGTAAACGAGGTATCACAGCCAGCGGTGGACAGGCCTAACTCGACAGAAAGCAGCGGGTCACACAAAAAGGATGAGGGTCTGGGCGAGTCATTCGACCAGTATTCAGAACTCAGTGATTCTTTATCTCGTAATGGTAACCATGCAACCGGCAGTGACAGCACAGTCAGTGACAGGTTCAAAGCAGGGCCGTCCACGCCCTCTCTAAGTACAAGCAGTGAAGTAAAGGTGGGGTCTTCCTCCTCGCCCTCTCTTCAGTCGGTCAACGAATCGCCAGCTGATGTCCTTGCCAGCATTTGCTCAAGCAAAAGAGTCACTTTCATGTGACTGTCGACCTTGTGATATTGGAAAACAAATAGTTGTCCCGTTTACTGAACTTTGAACATAAATTGGAATTTAAGAGATTATAATAACGAATGAAACATTTTTTCAACACACAAAACACAGTACATGCTATGAATTGTCTAAAAAAGAAAAGCATAAATATAATTTATTACAAATACATTTTGAAACTGAATCACATACACATATGAAGAAGTGAATATTAACACAGGAACACACACACACACACGTTGAAAATACAATTTCCAAATATTTCTTAAATTCCAGAATTTAAAGGCATACTATCACGGATTTAAGTACCTTATTTCTATAAAAAAAGGATAATAACTAAAAATTATATTAATTGCTGAAAAACAAATTTAGTCATTGCTGAACCATGATAGATCCGTGTGAATCCTCTAGGAAATTTTAGTTTTTGAATTGTGGACCATTGTCTTAATTTCATTATTTTTTACAAAATATCATTAATAAATGGAGTATGGTGGTTATGAAGATGGTTGAATAAAATACATTTAGGGACAAATCAAATTAGTTTTGTTAGGTAATACTTTGTTAGACCATTAAATGGGTCAGTGGTCAGTGACAATATGCCTTTAAAGGTTTCACTAAATGGCAATTATATTGATGAGTATGCCTTAAGCTTGTTATTTGTTTGCAAACATTGTTAACTTGTTTATTGAGGACCATTTCTAGTGCTATTGGTGGCTGGCCGGCCGGCCGGCGTGAAGCACACCTTTGCAAAATACTTTGTTGTCTTTGTAAAATATGATTTTCAAGAACTACACTTACATATTTATACGCACATGATGTCACATGAGTTAGTAACATCAAGTCATAGACAATATATCACTGTGGGTTCTTGGCTTGGTTACAATCAAGTCGTGGTACATTTTGGTTTAGTTTATATGAAGTTATATACAGTGTATCATTGTGGATATTTGGTTAATTTAACACCAATCCACCTGTTTTAGTTCACGTTAAGTCACATATTATATTATTGTGGGTTCATGGTTTCATCAACATTAAGCCATAGACAATGTATATGTGTGACAGAACCATAACTAATTAATGTATCAATGTGTGCACTATAGACTATGATGACACGAACGCATAGACAATATATTATTTTGGGTACTTGGTTTAGTTAATATCAAACCATAGATAATGTGACTACATAGGTTAATTGACAGAACCATAGACAGTGTATTAATGTGTGCGCTTGATTAAGTTAACACGAAACTACAGACAATAAATCAGTGTGTGTACTTGGTGTAACATAAACAAATATCAGATCATATTAAATGTATCATTGTGGACAATTAACTTATTTAACACCATGGCATAGACACACCTGTATATGAGATGGCTCGTTGTACATCAGTTGTGTCTGAAATATATCTTGAAGATCGCTTCTAACGTTTGCGTTTAGATTTTTCAAAGTCATGACCCACGTGTCTTACGTAACCATAAACGTATGATGTAATTTTAGTATGTCATATGAATCTATGCTGTCATTAAATTGTACACTTTCAACTTAATATTCAAGGCTCAATTTCACAAAACATCGTAAGCCTTGTTTTGCACGTAAATGTAAATCTACGACTAAAATACAGTTCGTATTAATTGTATATTTGTTCATAATTTGAAATGCACATATTTTATATTATTGTGTTCTTAAAATGCTCCATCTTTAGAAATTATGTAATTTTCTGTGTGAAATAGATGCCAAAGATATGGCTAGTATAACTGCTACTTGTTTTGTGAAACTTGCGATGTTTTGTGAATTTGGTTCGTCTCTTGTTCAGTGTTTGTTCGTTAAACTATGTTTAAAAAACTCAACTTTTTCATGGTGTTTAATAAATGTAATAATAATATACTCATTCCCGTTGGAGACGATTTATCTTACAAGTCTTGGTTTCCAATTGTATCTATCTCGCTTTCATTTATTAAATACATGCATTTGATTTAAGTACATTAGGTCATAGTTAATGTATCAGTCTAGAAACTTGGTATTATTGAAACCTCAGTCTTGCCTACCCATTAATTAATATATTGTACTAATGCAGATTAGCATATACAAGCCGTGGCGCAATAGTAATGCAATATGCAACAACACCAAAGAGAGGGCATCATAATAGCAAACACAACACATTCAAATGGACAGTTACATATATCAAGAGACTGAAGTGGAACTATGGCACATGGTAGGTAGGGAATAAAACTAAATGTGATCTGTTCCATATTAAACATACTTGAGATTTTGGACTTCACAGTCAAGTCGAAGCCAGTGTGATAATGAGGACAGTATCTGTTGATATAGCTGATCGAGATTAGAGACCTGTTGAAATCAGACGACCTAGTCTGAAGTTACGTGGTGTGTGCTATATTAGCACGATTAATAATCGTTTGGAGCAAAATGACTGAAGTGATGGTTACAACCTGCCTCGCAACCTACAGAAATGCATATCCAAAGATATTCGGTCATTGTGGACTAGCACCAAACAGAGTGTCAGTGGAAGTACATGTTTTAGCTGATCAAGTGTAACCATAGTGTGTGGGCATTACGTTATCAGTGTGTGCTTTTGTTAGTCGGTCTCTAAAATAAGTCAGTTTTTAAAGTGACTAATTCACTCAGGGATTCTTTAAGTGATTTACTGATGCAATTTATAAAGTGACTGATTCACTGAGCCAGTTTACAAATTGCCTAACATTTTCAGTCATTTTACAAGTTGAATGGAAAAGGATACCCTTTATTTGATAACTGACTGAAAATTAAAATCGTGAAAGATATATATATATATATATAGTCAAACTTCGTTAACTCGAGGTTGAAGGGGACGACGAAATAGTTCGAGTTTCAGGGAGTTCGAGTTTTCGAAATTCGTATAGCAGACCCAAAAGTGAAACTGCATTGCAGCTGTGTTGATATCGGAAGACACGTTTGCTGCTTCATCCCTGTCCTCAACACACACATGTTAGCGCATTCCTTCTGTGTCTATGATAAAACTAAGTAAATATTAACAGAAACGAGATAAATCCGATCAATTTGACGTACTCTATGTACTTTTATTGTATTTATTGACAGTAAAGTAAAAAAACCCCACGAAAATGTCAAAACACGGCGGAACGTAAAGTTGTAATAAATTAAAATACTGAATGTCGGTTAGCACTAAGTACGTTTGTTTACCAAATAAAAAAATACGCAATATAAATAGCAAAATTATTGTCAATCACAAAAATCGTTTTAAAAAACATAGCGGGACATAACAAATCAAAACACTATGCCAAATAGCACTAGGTTATGTACTTTTTTCACATATAAAACATTCACAACAGTACAACATAATTTATAGCTCTCAAATCACAAAGTACAAAGAGAACAACTATCCGATTTTTTTTGTAATTAATGATTCTTTGGCACACTTGCTTAAAAAATCGTCTTTCATTACTGTATTCAAACTTAAATGGCAAATAACAAATTTGACATGATGCACTCGTTTAAGACAAAAAACGAACAGCGTTAATTGTTATTACAACAGTTCTTTGAAGATTACGAGACTATCCGTGCTTTGTGTAACGATGCCCGCAATCTAATTAAAATTAGCTCCACTATTACATGTGGATCTAACAGCAGCCAGTTGGAACTCATGTCCACCAATCAAAACCTTACTTGCAGAATTATGCCAGTAAAAATAATTTGAAAACATTCCCAATTATCCTGAGGGTATACGACATTTTTTTTGTGAATTACGAATGCCTTAAAACATGTTTTATTTTTTAAAATAAATAATTTGTAATTTAAAATTGAAGACTGATTTAGTTGGGATTTTTTAATAAATAAATAATTTGTAATACAAAATTGAATACTGATAACCAATCCCGTACGTATTAGTATGGTTCGCTATACTGCGGCCACTAAAATAGACTCGCCTGATATTTTTAGAATGTGTCTGCTCCCAAATAACGTTATAAAAGGAGAAGTGTGATTGGTCAATATTTAAATTATTATTTACAGACGAAATAATAGTCTACGCAGTGCTGTTAGCAATCTGATTAAAATTAGTTATACTAGTCTAAATAAGGCATTTGTAATTAACACAAAACATGTCGTATACACTCGAAATGTTTTTAAATTATTTTTAAATCACTGGCATGATTCTGCAAGTAAGGTTTTGATAGGTGGACATGAGTTCCAACTGGCTGCTGTTAGATCCACATGCAATAGTGGAGCTAATTTTAATTAGATTGCGAAGTCCGCTGCCGTGTACAAACACCGACAATCAAATGCAGGCATGTAGGATCATGTCGTTCCGCATAATCGGCGATCTCTTATTCTGTAATTACCGCGTGCATCATCGATAGCCGAGACACCAGTCTTTCATAGCCGTGACAATTCATTTTTCTTTAAAGTATTACCGGTACAGTTAAAAGTCTCAGTCACTCCACAAACTTCGATTTTCAGAAGTGCAATATCCCTTAATGTTTTATGGTGGGACCAAAAATTACTTTGTTGATAGTGTTTTTCGAATGTTCGAAGTCTGTTATTACTATTTTGTGTAGCAGTTCGGTCTGGACCGGCGTTTCATTTCATGAAATCGACGTTTTTGAAAGATCGAAGTTTGAGTTATCGAAGGTCGACTATATATATATTCATAACTTTTCTGATTTGTTATAAGAATTCCGTATAATTAAACGTGTTGTCTGCCATAACTAATTAGTTAAACTCATATATACGTTCACCTTAAATTGACTGATTTTGGACATTGACGCTAACACACATTGATTAGCTGACGTCACAAAGAGTGTGTTAATGTGGCTATTTCGTTATCAGCGTGTGTGTGTGTGTGAGTGTGTGTG
>JAECMU010053808.1:1485-12054 GCA_016106625.1 Dracogyra subfuscus | reverse complement strand
AAAAAAAAAAAAAAAAAAATTGTTAACAGGAAGACCAGTAAGAAATATGTATAATGTCACAACCTATATAATTATAATACTAATAAACAGTCCTCATGGTTTAAGGGAAGCTGTCAGTCGCACCACCCATCACTCCCTTAAGATTACTGATTAGTTCAAGGAGAGTAATCTCTGGCTCCACTTAGCTTGAGAATTTATATGGTATAAATTTGATAATATCTTAAATGGCTCACATCTAAGTTATTTGAGCAATTGATAACACCCCTTAATTTGTTTTATGTCGAGATCTGAATAATTGTGATTTTAATGGCAGTTATTGCAGCCATTGCAAAATAACTGTTTTTAATTTAAGTATGTTTTACTGTGATGATAAAACATATGCTCCAAATGTCATCATTTTTGTAAATCTAAATGGTTATTTTTTTCACATTCCAGCTATATGGTGACTATAAATAATTAGTAGTACTCGGTACTGTGTATAGGAAACTTAGTTTTATTAGGTGCCTTAATAGACTGAATTTACACCATTCCTGGTAGAGGAAACACCAAATGTTTGGTTCAGTTTTTGATTAAAAAAAAATTCCAGCTTTAATAGGAAATTTTAAGTTGAAGTTAAAATAAACATGCTAAATGTCTTCATCAGTGCCATGTATATGAAGTTAAATTTTAGATCTATAACCCTAAACTAATAAAAACATTTATGTAATATATATTAACTTGAACAAAAAGTGGGATCTCTTGACCTTTAAGTGACATTTAGTGATGCAGAGATGCACTTCCTTCTTGGCTTAGATACAGAGAACTATCCTTAAGTAAGGCTTTCTAGTAGTGGTATTGACAGTTGGCATATGGATGAAATCATTAGCAAATGCAGATGTTGCTAAATTGTTGGCAGGCGAAGTATGGAACATAGAGGTTAGTAAGTTGGCAGGTGATCAGTGAAATTGAAGGAGACAACATTCAAGGCAATGCTGATTTTGTTGGAAAATTTATCTTCATAGTAAATCCCAATTCCGTTTACATGGCCAGCTCTGTTTTATATAACCCAGACCCTTCCACGTCTGTCACTGTGGCATATTAAGAGCAGGATGTCCATGGTTGCATTGGTCTTCTCTTTAATGCATTTCAAATACACATACACACATGTACAGCTCTATCGTAAAATCTGAACACTCATTTCACGTTTACAAAATGTTATAAAAATGTAATATTGTGAAATATTAAAGTACAAATGTTAAGTAAATTGTGTTATTTGGATTGAGGAATATAAACTCTCCTTTGGGAACATGCCCCCTGGACTCGCTCTCCTTAGCTACCTGGTGGTATACCTCCAGTAGAAATCAAGGTTGTTGGAAAAGGTCAAAGCATCGTAGATCAGGTGTGTGTGCTGGGTTTATTTTATTTTTATACGAAAGTATAGAATACCAACAAAAAATGCATGTAGATCATAACTTGTTTGATAATAATTGTTTTCGTTTTTTTGTCATTTCAGGTGAAAACATTCACTTAAAAATTCTTGTGCCCAGTATAGCTGCCGGTGCCATCATTGGAAAAGGTGGGGAAACCATTGCACAAGTTCAGAAAGATGCAGGCGCTCGTGTTAAGATGTCGAAAGCAAATGACTTTTATCCCGGTATGTGACCTCTTTGAAGATGTTGTGTGTAGTTTATAGTACAAAACTGTTTGCATTACTAAAGAAAAGTACCAACAATGCCAGTTGTTCCATTCTCTTAACACAGAAGCCAGGGTTTCTTTAGTAAACATAGCTGCCATGTGATTATATATACTGTTGTTTGTAAACAAACACAAGCTGTGAAACTAATCTACCATCAATTTATTCATGCTGCAGGGCCTAATTTCCAAGGTGAATCACAAAACCAACTTTGCTGTAATGTGGTATATTCTTCACATTCTTTGAATGATCCTTTGTTTTAGAATAAATATAAAACATGCATTGATTTACAAATGGTAAGCCAGTTTTTAATGCATCATTCAACATATATTACAGTGCAAGTATAACATAGGAAATGCAACTTGAAACAAACTATAAACAAATGTTTGTTAATGTCAAACCAGCATATTGTGTAATCAGCAACTCTTTGTGTGCTAACCTTAGATAATTTCAATAATTTAAATATCTCAAGATACCAAGTATCACTGTTATATAAATTGACCCATAATATTAGGGTTTTTTAAAAAAAAAAATTTTAAAATAATAAATATTTAAAAGTCAGTAAAACAAAAGTCCTATTATTTTTTCTGTTGATGAAAAATATTATCCACTGCTGCTCTTTGGTAGGACTAGCCTGTGTGGTCGCAATGGGTATAGGTTAGATACAAATTACCTCTAGTTTAAACTCTGCTTATTCACCAATATTAGTATTTATTTCATTAAACAAAATTCCCTTACCATTGTTTGTATTTGATGGGCTGCATATTTATAAGTGAGTAATGTTGAATATTTCAGGAACAACTGAGCGCGTCTGTCTCATTATGGGTCCCGTCGAAGCTGTCCGCCAAGTTCATAATTTTGTCATGGAAAAAATTAGAGAAAAGCCTGATCCAAATCCAAAAATGGATGAAACAAAGTCGACATTTGAACGGCATCGGCAGGTAAGTTGTTAAAGCAGCTATTTACATTTGGTGTATTGGCCAGTGTGGTCTTCATTTTGTGTAACAAAAGTGATTGCTATTGCCTGATTCACTAAATGCTGGTAACTTTGAAATCTTGTAATACAGTGCAAAAACATTTGCCATACTTCTTAATAGAGCCTAGTAGATCTTTGTGATGAGGCTCAAGGTCAAGTTGTTTTACCAAGAGGTCAAATCAAGAAAAAAAAATTAAGACATTTTAAGTGATTTTAAGTGATTTAATAGTGGTCATTTTGAACAGACCAGTTTTTCCCAGTAGGAAAATTTGTTTCCTATTTAATTAGGCCCTCTTTTAATCAGATCATAAAGTCAACCCATTTTCGTTAACATAAATGTTACCTGTATATATTTTCACCTTTTTATTGTCAGTAGTAGTTGATGATTGTTTATAACAAAAAAAAGAGAGTTTTACATTCTTGGATATAATGATAAAAAGGCCCATGTATTTGACACTAGGATAGCAAACAGTCTATGAAACAATGATATCATTTCAAATTAAGGTTTATTGTTCTAAGGTTTATTGCTTCTTCTTTTTTTTAGAAGCAGCCTATTGGTAGTAGTGGGCTTATCGCCTTTCCTTTGTAATTGTCAATCTGAAAGCAAAATTATTGTTTTTCTTTACAGGTCAAAATTCTTGTACCTAACAGTACAGCCGGAATGATAATAGGAAAGGCTGGGAACTTTATCAAACAAATAAAAGAAGAAAGTGGAGCTTATGTACAGATTTCCCAAAAGTCAAAAGAAACTAATCTACCCGAGAGATGTGTGACTGTAGCAGGTGAGATCACAGGTATCATGTCATTTCATTTTCATTCTCACTTCCATGTAGTTTAGACTTTAAAATACCTTAGTAATTTTATTTTCAAGTATAATCAGTAATCTGTACTGAAAAGAAATTCTGTAATATAAAATTCAACCTATTTTATTATTACATTTTTGTCATATAATAAAATTTTAACTTTGTTTAATACTTAAGTTTACATGAAGAAATGTGTTTTCTTAATATTAAATGTATTACAAACAAATGAAAACATTGTTATTTATTTGTTAATTTACTATAGAAAGTATAATTATGAATTGGTAATTCTAAAAAATGTGTGTATTGTGTATAATCTTTTGAATAGTAGTTTAAGCTTTTAACACCTTATTCAATTCAAAAGCATTTCTATTGATGGATTATTCCTGGTTTTATATAATATAGAACAATGTAAAACTTGATAAAATTAAAGCAGTAGAAACCTTTAATTTAAATGTGAAGTTTTTACTTAATTTGTCATCGTTCAGTGTCATCACATGGCATCATATCATATTCATTTCATTTTTCATTTCATGACATGTCATTCTACCATGGCTTGTGTTTCCAAAATGTTTCAGTTAGGTTTCTGGCTTGGACATAAATCTAATGCAGATTTTAATGTCAGTCTTGTATCATAAAGTTTTCGACAAAGATATTGAATAAATAATTTCATCTTAATTAGTTTTGTGATTGCATTACAGTAATGTATAAAAGTAAAAAAAAGAAGAAGATCAATAATAATTGTTAAATCAGTAGTGTCAAGTTAGCTTTACATTAGAAAGTAATAAAGAAAATGTTTTAAATCAATGGTTTATTTGTGAAGTCTTAAGGCTTTAGTATGATTTGGATACCAAGATGTGTGTTTGATAAGGTAGAAAACAACCACGCCAACATAACTGTAATATAAAAACCTGTTAATGGTGTGCTTCTATTTTACATTGCAGGTGATTTCGATTCCAACACAAAGGCTATAGACATGATACTTCAAAAAATCGTGGAAGATCCACAGAGTGGAAGTTGTCCAAATATCAGCTATGCAGATTATACGGGTCCTGTCGCCAGTGCCAATCCTACAGGTTCACCTTTCGCTAACAGCACATTTATTCAGAATCGCGGTCAAGAAATGGCGATTGGCAACAATAATTTTGCAGGTGGTGGAGGTTTCGGTTTCGGATTTAATGGAAATGCCAGCATGGCAACAAGCATGAATTTCAACACAGGAGCACCGGGCACCATGTCAGGTCCCAGTATTGACAACTTGAAAGTGACTTTACGAGGCAGTGGATTCACTGACCAGGCCACCGAGGAGATAAGTCAGGCAATGAATACACTAGCCAACTATGGAATACTTGGAATGGGATTAGGTCTTGGTGTCAATAATCTAGGAAATGTTCCCCAGAACATGAGTGGCAACACTGGTATAGGCAATCTGAACCTGGGTACCCCGGCCATCGGATCTACACCACTGATGACAAGCACATCGTCGGCTTCGGGGAACGTGTCGCAGGGCAGCCCATACCTCAACACTAGCAATAATTCAGCTAGTGCCACAAGCTTGTTTGGTCCTGTTGGCAGTGGTTCATCTGGACTAGGTAGCTCTGGCTCCACAGGTGCCAACTCTAGTCTGTTCGGAAGCTCTTCCCCAAGTGTACAGCAGGAGCGATATGGAAGTAGTCCCATGTTAAATGATTCCTTCTCTAGTGCTATTACTTATCCTAGCACTGCCCAAGGATTTCCCGCTGGTGATAGGTCTCCAAATATCAGTGTTAACCAAAATTCGTTTGGCCTTGGAACAGGAATGTATAGCCCTACAGAGGACAAGTCATCTGGAACTACCAAACAGGATCTGGAAGTGGCAGAGAGTATCGTGGGAGCTATACTGGGCCCTGGTGGAAAGGGCATTGTGGAAATACAGCAGTACACTGGTACCAATATTCAAATCTCGAAAAAAGGGGTGTACACTCCTGGAACCCGGAACCGCATAGTATCTATCACTGGAACGCCATCTAACATAACAAAAGCACAGTACATGATTCAACAACGCATTCAACAGGAAGAGTACAAACGAGCCCGTCAAGCATCAGGACATTAGGATACTAGGATATTGTGTTTCATAACCAAGCATCATAACAAAAAACTTATTTAAGGCCTCTTTCGTTTTATCCCTATTGGTGGCATAATCGCCTTTACAGTGAATTTGTTTTTTGTGCATTACGTGAATTTTTTTTCCTACATGTACATTTGCATTGCATGTTCATCCCAGATACTCTGCTATACACAAACATCATTTGGACTATTAAAAACCATTAGGAACTCCTGTATATACGTATATCACTCAGATCTCAGCCACATGTTCACGACAGATTCGTTTCTCCCTCATAGATTCAACTACAAAGACTTTCCTACATCACATATTGTTTTTACCGTCTGATGCAAACTTGCCGCATCCTCCTCGAGGTCTTTCAGTAAAACCAAGATGGCTACCTAGACATTCGTAGACCATTGTTCAGGACTATTTTGTACTTGGAGATCAATCATCAGTTCTTGTTGGGTGTTTTACTCGATGTTAGTGCACACCTTTCAGACTTAAAACATATTCTCCACTTTCAAAACCTCAGCCTTTCATAGAATGGAAGGCTTTATATAGTATATTAGTCACATTTATCATGCAACAGAAATTGTATCATATTCATGTGTAAGTCAATGGAATATTGTATTATGTAAAAAGTTGTTTTATTAGTTGAATTGATTGTTATTATTTAACTCAAAAAGTTGTTAACCACGTTTCATATACATGTTCTAATCACTATGTTAACTGTAATTATTGAGGAGTTATATTTATTTTCAACCATGGAACTGGAGCCAGATTTATTATAGTCTTTGTCTTAATCTAGCATGAAATCATTGTGTGCATTGTAACCAGGGAAGTGTGCGTTTTTAATATTGAACGGGTATTTCTATTCTTTCCTATTCTCTTGCTTGTCTCCCCTTTTATTTCTCTTTTTTTTTTTTAATTTGCCATTTTTCCTGTCAAAATTGTTTTTTCTTTTCATCCGTTCAGTCTGTTTGTATGCTGTTAAAAGATTGGAAGCTGGTAAGGTGTGTTTGCCATTATATAGAAGTTCATTATTCTTTGGAGAGGCCCTGCGACAAGACATGGTTCCGAGACTTAGGTTAGATGTGTTATTGAAAAAAAAAATGATTGTGGGAACAATAGGAATTACTTAGTTACTATTTATTATATTAGATACAGCATTGTCAAATGTCTCCTACATGTAGATAGATTGTTATTCCCATTTATACTGTGATTTTGATGGACAGGTGAAATATGCAATAAGATGTGTGATTATCCACAGGGGGTGTGTACCTGTTATAGGAGCCTCTCTCTCTCTCTCCTCTCACTTTTATCTGTGTGTTTCACTCCTGACTCCTGCACCGTGCCTGCCGCATGCTGTGCAGCCCGTTCAGTCGTTTCACCTCTCTGCATGTGATCTTGATCGTTTTATACTCATATTATTCCTGGATAGGCCACGCATTTCCCATGAGATCTGGTGTTTGTCACAGCCCGATGTCTTTCCTTATGGTGTGGATCTCCAGTGTGCGAAGTGAAACACCGATTGTGCCAACAATGCTTGTGTGCGTTGGCAACATAAAAGTATGTTTTTGCATGCTGTAATCCTTCTAATTATTTGGACATTTAATTTTTTTTCACCCCTGTTTTTTGATTATTTATGTGATATGTGTAGTGTGATGGTTCAGGGATTTGTTACTGATCAGAATACCCAGGTGTTGGTATTTTTTTAACCTTTCTGTTTTTTAAAGAGCAAAATATTAATTATGAAAGAGTTAGAAGGATTATGGTACGCTATGATGTGGTGGGCTTTCTCAAAACCTCTCTCAAATCTTTTAATTTAAAGAGTACATAAAATGGAGAGTTGGTTCATTTATTCAATAGTTGCAGAAGTGTGTGGCTTTACATAAACAGTTTTTGATATAACAGCACATAATGTATGAGCAGTGCATTTTGTTTTGAAGTCTGGAACTTAACCAAAGCAATACAACAGTTGCTATTTGTAACCCAATGTTTGTTATCAGTGTATTTTTACATGTTCTCAATTGTACTGTGGTGAGGTTGGTCACTTGTTTTAGTCATTATTTAGCATATTCCGCACATAACACTGGTATGGTTCAGACTGAGAATCCAATTTATTGTCATAATATTCACGAACAAGTGAAGAATAATCGTAGCATAAAAGGAGAAAGATGAAAGATGATTTTATTTTTATTTTTTCTTGCAGGTGATGCTCTCTATATTATGTACTCTGTTTCCCAGATAGCTTGTTTTGGTAACAAGATGTGTGCACAAGGTTGTGCTTGGTATTTGCTGACTTGTTCAGTAGTGTGACGGGGTAACTGAATGTCCATTGCAGAGTACAGACTGCCATTAGCTTTCAGTGGCAGTGCGAAGGAGATGCCTCAGGGGGAGGTGGGGTACCTCCACCTTATTTGAAGAAAAACAAAACATAACGTTTTGTAACAAATAATCTGCCCCAGATATTGCCCTTCATTGCCGGGGTACCTGGAGGCAATTATCCCTTCCAATTGTACCCCTTTGCACTGCCACTGTGAGCTTCATCACTAGCATTCACATGAAATATATTTATATATGCATCCAATATTATAAAGCATGCATTGTGTACATTTATCAAAAAATATCATCAAACACAGATTTTACCTATTTTATTTCAAAGATTATTATTTATTTTTTAATTCATTATCTTGCTTGCTAGTTATAGCATTAATTATCATTATTTTCATTTAATATTGTTGGTATTATTTTAGTGGCACTCTGTTTTCTGCAGATGCGACATCACACTTGCTGTGGGACTATAATTGTTGATTAATTATACTGCAAATACCATGTCCACCACCTGGTAATATATGCAGTTCTCAATAAGTTTCAATAAATTAAAGCTGAACAAAGCTTTCATTTTTGTTTTTGTTTATTTTCATATACTAATAATTAATATCATGGAAGCAAATTTGTTTCAATAGAAAACATGTGGACATTATATTTCCACAAAGGACACTAGCACTGACGTTTAATCATTGTTTCTTGGATTGGATTGTTAACTGACATGTACATCGGCCATCAGTTTAATCAGTGGCAGTTGTCTAACAAAACGACATGACCCATTGGGCTATTTTTCATTCCAGCTAGTGCACTACAACAGGTATATTAAAGGTCATGGTATGTGCTATTCTGTCTATGGGCTTGTACAGATCCCTTGCTTGTTTGACATCCAATAGCTGATGATAAATAAATCAATGCTCTAGTGGTGTCGTTAAACAAAAACTTTAACAAACGGCAGTTTTGTCACATGGTGAAAGACTGTAACATACATATCATACAGACAGACCATCACATACCACATTGTTAAGTATACCAATCATGCATCATTGTCGGTTCCTTCATGGACTACAACTGGAACATTGTTTCTAACCACAGTCTGTGACAGAGTTGTACTGGGATATCCTATCATTTCTTTGGAATGTCTGCAGTATGTAATTTTAATAACTTTGGGTTGCTGAGTAAAATCATTCATTTTAATCTCCATGCCTCCTTCCAGAGTCTGTTTGACCCCCAATAGCCGATTTGTTTTTCATGCTGTGGTGTCATTAAACATTCATTCATCCATCCATTCCCACAAAGTCTCTGCATCAAATAAGTTGTTAACGAACTACGTTCACATATTAACCATGTCTGAAACAATCTATTCATTTCATCTCTGAATGATCCATGATCTAGCTTGAAATTGTATTCTTTCCTAAAATTTCAAATGCTCATACCACCTGTCTTATATGATGGGGACAATCAAAATAGTTTAAGTCTTTGCAAGATGCTCACAAATTGCAAGATTCCATAACTTGTAATTATACATGTTCACTCGCCTACATCTTTGTATCAGATCTGATTTGACAAATAACAAATCATATATTCACACATTTCCCCTTATTCCAGTGAGATCATCCTTTTTTATAGACTATCCGGCTAAATCACCATAATATTTAGATAATAAAAGTTTGTCTTATCAGATAAGATTGAATTGTTTGTAAATACATTGACATTTTTATTGTTTTATCATGGGGCAATAGTTCACATTTGTAAAAAAGAAAATTGTAGTTTACTTGTATCAAAACTGCACCTTCAGACACCCATATACTACAGCTGTACAGTATTGTTCAAAATAATATATAGCCATGGACTTTACATGAGATGAAGGAATAGACGTGGTCATCCATGTTATTCCTGAGATATTGTACAGTCGAAGCCTGAACAAGAATGAACTCAGCCCGTGCTTATAAAATTTAGCATTACGTTAAAGTCTAAATCTAGACTATTTGAATGGCGTTGGCATGAAGTTAAAGTCTGGACTTTATTTTAATGAAGTCTAGACTTTTAAGGTTTATAAGCAGGGGACCTGGTCTCTAGGAATTGGTTGTTTATGTAAATTAGTTGTTAAAGGCTTTTAGCATTCAGTTAACATAATCATGATGTATACATAACAAATCTAAATTCAATGGGAATTGTACGTTAATTTTGTATTATATTGGTGTTATGATACCGGTTTAATCTTAATCTTACACGTTACCTTGCTACAGATATGGATGGTCTTGTTTATTAATGGACAAGCATAAGCTGATTATTAAGAACCACAAATTTATTTACGGATGGGGACATTTACTTTTAAAATAAATAGGAATGGAAATACAAACCAGTGACTGTATGAACATTATCTGGCTTAATGGAAAGAAAGAAAGAAATGTTTTATTTAACAATGCACTCAACACATTTTAATGCGGATATATGGCATAGGACATATGGTTAAGGACCACACAGATACTGAGAGAGGAAACCCGCTGTTGCCACTTCATGGGTCACTCTTTCCAATTAGCAGAAAGGGATCTTTTATATGCACCATCCCACAAACAGGGTAGTAAATACCACGGCCTTTGATATACCAGTCGTGGTGCACTGGCTGTGACAAGAAATAGCCCAATAAGCCAGACTGACCGTGCATCGAGCGAGCATTGTACCACTGGGGTCGATCCACGTCCGC
>JAECMU010053799.1:0-11828 GCA_016106625.1 Dracogyra subfuscus | reverse complement strand
ACGCTCAGGACCCAGATACATCTGTACATACTCGGATACCACATATGTATCTGCACTTACTCAAAGGTTATTTACACATGTCATAATAGCTAACTGTGGTCAAAATCAGAAGACGACAAATACCTTTCTGGCAGTATAGATATTACTTTGAATGAAGTTTTAGAATTTGTTGAAAAATCAGTCGTCATTGTGTTGAAATAGAGTATTAAACGTATACATATAACTTCAATTATAGAATTACGTGCGTGCAAGACCGTGTACACTCAACTAGACAACTAAAACATACTGAAAGCGTTCTTCGTAGCAAGCAACAATGTTTCTTTTGAACAAATGAAATCTTTTGAAAGAAATCTCTGCACAGACGTATTGAAAATGTGGCACGTTAGTCGCACAGGACCTGCTGTATTTGAAACGTTCCGCGTAGTGAAAGAGCCCGTGTATTCCACAACATACACAGCCGTGTCACCAGGTCAGCCGAGGTTCTCTCAAAAATCAAATATCGATCTGAACGTGACGGTAAATATTGACTGATTGCGCGTAATCAATATTCCCTGATTGCTCCGTGTTTCCCGGCATTTCTCAGTAGCCAGCCAAACACCGGTGGAGAGTTTTAAAACTCGCAGTTCACAGTCAAATACACAGCGCTCACAGGTAAGGGCAATATATCAGTTCAATAGTTTTTATTTGTTTGTTATTTTATTTATTTCTTGTACACTATACACTCAGTACAATATCGCTTCACTAATGTCATTACAACACTGTTTTACTCATTTCTGTACAATATTGTTTTACTTATTTCAGTACAATATTGTTTTATTAATTGCAGTAAAATATTATTTTTCTAAATCCGTTGTAACTGTTTTACTATATGCAATAAAATATTCTATTAATTCCAATATAATATTGTTTTACTAATTTAATACAATAGTCTATTAAATTGAGTACAATTTTGCTTCTTTAATTTAATACAGTATTGCTTTATTAATTTGAATACAACATTGTTTAAGTAATTTCAGTAGAATATTGTTTTGCTAATTCCAGTTGAATGTTGCTTTACTAATTTCAATACAATATTTTACTAATTTCAGTAAATATGTTTTCGCTCATTTACTTAAATGTTGGTTTACTAATTTCAATACAACATTGTTTAAGTAATTTCATTACAATATTTTGGTTTACTAATCCCAATACAATATTCTATTAATTTCAGTACAATATTGTTTCTCTAATTTAGTACAATATTGTTTTACTGATTTCGATAGAACATTGTCTTTGTAACTCTAGAACAATATTTTTTCCAATATAATATTTTACTAATGTCAGTGCAATATTGTTTTATTAACTTCAGCACAACATTATTTTACTAATTTAATTACACGGCTTTTTCACACAAAAAAAGGAACCAAATCATGATTCAGTATGTAATGCTATCCTACAATGAAATATTGTGGTCCAACGTATCACTGTTTCGTTTATGTTGATGCATATCCGTCACAACTAACTATGTAGAGTATTTCAGGACTCTCATTTCAATAAACATTGCACACTATTTTTGTCGTGATAGATTTTAATTTTAATTTTCACTGAAATCATCCCTTTGTTGTAAACATGTATTGCACATGTTTTATTTTCAAATAACTTTAAAATGAGTTATTTTATAAATGTTTGGTCATTGGGTTCAAAAGTTATTGCATTTTGTTTAAGTGTATTAGTTCGTTATTAATTTTTCAAAGACATGTTTTATGGACATTGAGTCTAAAATTTAAATGAAATTAAATCATGTTGTACTGAATTTTCCCACCAATAATTAGTATTTATGATTTAGGAATAAAAAGTGTATTATTTTGTAATTTTATAAAAAAAATCTAACAAAATTAAGGCAACTTATAGGTTTGTCACAAAAAATCTGTAGTGTCTGTAACCATCTAATAATTTTTGACTTGATCAAAATAATTCTACATCCAATTAAAGTTTACAAATCAGATGTACGGAGAAACTCTGCGAAGTAATAGATATGTCAAGTATAGTCTAGGGAGTTATGTTCATTTTTTTAATGTTAGGCCATATGTTCCCATGACCTACCTGAACTAGAAATCCATGTCAGCCATCTTGAAATTCAAAATGGCCGCCATTTTCATATAATTTCTTTATATATCTCTACTCCCATTTAACATAGAAACATATTTTGGGGTCTATTTAAACATATTGTGTTAGAGAATTAAAAAATATATATATATAATTCATTTCACATGGCAACCATCTTGAAATTCAAAATGGATATCATTCCATTATTTTTTATTTATTTTTTTGTCTTTACTCCCATTATATACAGAAAGATAATTTTGGTGTCAATTTGCATCTATGAGCTCAGATAATTATTTTGTAAAAAAGGAAAATTGTTGTCCGATCTTGGCAGCCATATTGAAATTCAAAATGGCTACCACTTTAATATATATATATATATGTATATATATATGGTGGCCATATTGAAGTTCAAGATTGGATTCAATGACTATATAAGTGAAAACCATCCAATGCATGAAATACAGAAATGTACATGGAATCATAATTTGTTGCTATGTACATTTCTGTATTTCATGCATTGGATCGTTTTCACTTATATAGTCATTGAATCCAATCGTAAACTTCAATATGGCCACCATTTTAATGCAGTTGTCTTATATCTCAACTCATGGTTCATGGAGAAGCATAATTGTGTTGTTGAGCTGGAATTAGTCTTCGAACTGAAGAAACAAAACATACCTGATTTTTGCGGATGCATCGCAATGTTCTTTAATAATATCCATCCCAGTAAGCCGGCAACAAGTACATATATTATTTTTCAATACAAAATAAGCCACTATTGTCAAAGTGTTGAAATAACTATTATGTTTTGTACATACATTAACCCACGTACTGAAATAATAATCGGTGTGTGTTCTTGGTTATTTAGTTTTTCTTTTCGTGGCCTGTACATGTGGTTCCTGATTATCAGGTGTATATTTAGACGGACCCCAGACACTGTGTCTAGACACACTAAAAAGACATTCCTCTTTTATTGAGATCACAAGTTAATGTCCGATAGTCGCGCGGACGCCCCTTGTAATGGACATTATCACTTTAGTACTGTAAGTAATTCTGTAAAACCCTTCATTAAGTAAAATCACAAAACTGACGAATTACGTAGTCTCAAATAAAATAAAATTATCACTTGGGTATCATGAGTGGTCGTTTTTCCTCGAACGTACCCTACCAACAGGCCTAATAATAAGCATTTCTTTCTTTGGATTTTTTTAAAGAGAAAAATACTATAACTCCATTTTGTTTTATTGATGCAAATTGAAATATATTTAAATAGTTTATTATACTATCAAGTCATTTATGTTGTTTTACAAGTCAGGTTGATGAAAGCGAAGCGCCTTGTCGTAAATTAGAGCGTTTGTTTACACTGTGCTTAAGAGGAGTTCGACGGAGCTGACATCACTTCGCCCCAAGCTATACCACCGGACGTCACAAAAACAAAACAAAATGGCTGCCCCCAGTTAGCAGGAATAATCATGTTTTTATTAACTCTAAAATTACGCGTTTTTCGTTTGTTAAAGTGTTAGTATATGTTGGTAGTCCGAATATGCATCTTTCCAACACATAAGACTCTTATTTGAATTTACTCTACTTTTAAACTGCAAAATGGCAGCCATATGGAAGTTCAAAATGTCCACCAAGGTAATCATTTGATAAATACTTCTCGTAGTCTATATACAAATGCAACTTTTATGTTCATTAGTACATTTTTAGGTCAGATAATTATAATATTGCAATACTAATGACAAACTAATGAAATAAAGGAATATACAATCTGTTCATTGCAATGCATAATGGCATAGTAGGCATCTACTATATCTGTAATAGTATGCACAATGCAGCAATCCTTATCAGTTTCACATTTGCAATGCTCTGTACATTGAGGGTTTTGTCGCTTACAATAAATTACAGTATATCTATCTGAACACTTACCGACACCACAATTGCATCTGATCAGTTCTACCACAGATTCTGGTGTAGCTTGCACCTCCAACCCCTTGACCCATCCAAGTTTTCATGGATCAAGAATGTTTAGATGTATCATGGTATCTTGATCTCAGAAATGTGCTTGAAGATGTGCTCTTTGGGTATTCTGTTTTCATACCCCAAAGGTTGGTGGCAGTGTTTCCACACTTTGGTTTGGTGATGGTTTCTTGAACTTTTCATCTTAGAGTAGCTGCATCAGTTGTAGAAATGACCCTTTTGCTTAGTTCCATGCAGTAAAATCTTCACATTTATCACTGACCTTTTTGTATGGTTCATCACCGATTCCAACCTAACTTTGGTGTTACTTATATATGGAGCTTTCGTGAATACACTGAATTCTCTTTATTGATGTCCACTATCACAAATTGTTCTGTTGTGTCATATTCAGTTACAGCATAAACATCTGGTAATCCGAGTGTATATCTGGATAGAGTTCATTTTACAATGTTTGCATTTGATCTGGTTGTGATTTGCATATAATTATTTGTGTATCCTAATGGTGATAAAAACAGTATGTGTCTTTGATGTAGAAATCCACTACATTACTTGGCCCGATTACTTCACGAGTATGTCACTGTTACATCATGACCTGCAATAGTTTTCGATATCGTAGCGTTCAGATAGCTTTGAAAATCTGTATCCTGGTTTGTGGAAATATCTGATGTTGCCTTTCATAAATATTATTGTGTTTAAAAATAAATCTTACACCCATGTAACCATCTAGTAGTGAAACAAAGCATGCGGGAAAAGCTTCTGTTCACTGACAAAATATATGGCAGATTAGAAGTGAATTTCTGCACCAGTCACAGACGTAGTTCTAATCCTGAGAAGATTACACACACTGATCCCATTAATAATCGGTAAAGACGTAAGTCCCAACCAGATCAACATGCAACTAGTTGATGATGAACTGGGTTTAAAAAGAAATTCAACATTACAGGGTAGCATGTAGTAACTGGATGTGACACAGCAGGACAGACTGATGGTATATGCAAACAAATGTTATTGAATGTATTTGGGAAAGCTCCACTGGCTATATTTGAAGCTCTTAGCCAGCTTGGAATTACTGATGAATCATACAAAGACGTCAGTACCCCATGGTATCAAGCTCAAAGGTCATTTGTACAACTGATGCAGCTATTCTGATAGGATAGAAGTTCAAGACAGCATCGCCAAACCAAAGTGTGGAAACACTGCCAAATATCTAATAACAAATAATCCTAGCTTAGGATTCCATGCTACAACCAGTGATCTAGACCCATGGTTGGATCAAGGAGGATTTATTTGTAAATATGGTTGAAGGTGCAAGCTGCACCAGAGGCTGTGGTAGAACTGAACATATACAACTGTGGTATCAGTAAGGTTTCAGGTAGATGAACCTGTAAGGAATACAACCTGCAATGTACAGAACTCTACAAGTGGTGATGGTTGCTGCAAAACACATCCCACTACAGACGAAGTAGATGCTTAATCAGGGGTCACAATGAAAAATAATTAATTTTAGTCAATTATCAGATACATGTATACGGGATATTTCTTTAGAAATTATTAAAAAGTGGCTAATTTAAACTGCATTCAATTAGCCAGATACTAAATAGGTGAGCCCTGCTAATGTGTTATTGTGAATTGTTTACAATTGGTCTGTTCCTCTGTTTCAGTAGTTTAAAATCTAGAACATGAAAGTCATTAGTAATTTAATATTTTAATTGTTTCACATAAAATGTATGTGGATTAGGAGGAAAAGTATTTGCCAAATGATAAAATTGGTGGCCATTTTTTAATTTACATATCGCTGCCATTTTGAATTTTAACGTGGTTCCATGACTGGAGGATGTTTGTAAAAATGTCACCCTTTTAATTCATTGATCCTAAAAATGTACAGACAAAATTAATTGTGCGTCTGCCTTAACCGGAAGTTACAATATATGAAAAATACATTAAAATGGTGGACATTTTGAATTTCAAGATGGCTGCCACAATTGGATGACTATAAAAATATCATCAATAAATTAATGGCGACATATATAAGATATATAAGAATATTTAATTGGTGGCCATTTTTTATTTCAAGATGGCTGTCATGCCTAAATGATTAAAAAAATGTTATTAGCGAGTTCGTTGCCCTCAAAAATATAAATAAACACACTAATTATGTTTCTGTGTTAACTGGGAGTCAAAATATATGTAAAATATCTCAAAATGATAGCCATTTTGAATTTCAAGATGGCCACCATGATCAAATGACGGAAAAAAAAATGCTACCAATGAATTTCTAATTCTAAGTCTTAAGAATAAAAAAAATACATTTGACTGACTTGAGCAAAAAAAATGCAAATTTACATAACTGCCTGGACTAGTAGTTGAAGGATCTGAAAATAATATACACTGAATGTGGATTTGTAGTGTCCGTTACTGTGATGTCCGTAACATTTCAAAAAGTATCATTATAAATTCAGATACTTTATAAAAAAGAAGCAAAATATGGACTTAGATTTTCTTGTATTTTATTTTGTACGGCTACAACATGTTAAATACGAATGAACAAACCTAAAGAATATAGCTGAATTGATAATTGTTATTTCATCCAGCATTTAATGGAAGCCATTAATAATCATCTCAAACATTTTAAAACAGATACTGTATTTTTAAGTTGGGACATTTTTTATGTTTTAATTTTAATTTTATTTATTTTCGCTTTGGAATATACGTGAGTAACGTATGGATGTTCTCTGTCGTGGGGTATACGTGTGTAGTGTCAGTACCATGTGTGAAATGGTACTAAACTGCATTGAAGATGTCGTGTCGGTGTCGTGTTAAAATGTAATTAGTTCGAATGGTGTTGTTTTTGTGACGCTGTACTGCATGTAATCACCACCTGGTTTGTGAAAGACAATCGCCTGATTATCGAACACGATACAACATGACACTCTGGAATGGCTAAGGAAATGTGTACATAAATAAAACAACTCTTGGATATCTCCGACGATATCTTAAAGATATTCTTTTGAAAGCTTCGTAATCAACACAACACAAAAACAGCTCTAAGACTGAACGCGGCCATTACGTGCCTAAGAAACAATCCAACCTCTTGATGTATGTTAACGTGGCTTTCAGAGTGATGGATACGGTTTTCTGATCAGAACCCCAAGTGATCAAACCTTACAGTCCATGAAGTTCAAACGCTGACCTTGTTACAGATTTCAGACTTAAGTAGACTGGTGCTTGCGAACCCTTAAAATCATTTCTGGTTGTGTTTTGTTTTTCTGTAGGAATTATTTCTTATGCTTTTATCACTGTGTCAGTGTTAGAGTCCTCAAAGTTTTCAGAAGTATTTCCTTGTCTTGGAAAGAACTCCCTGGGTATGACAGAGGTTATGTCCATGGCAGGCTTATTTTAACAGTTATCTGATGGAAGTATACCCACACCCACCCACATAATTGTTGCGTTGATGGTATTCGTCGTGGGGTGTTTTTGGGTGTGGTTTTTGTTTTGGGGTGTGTGTGTGGGTTGGGGGAGTCTAATGGTTCTAGTGGTGATGGTAATCGCAAACGACTTTTCATGCTAATTCCGTCATGTCTTTCTCTCCAAGGTGGCATTGGTAGTAGTTGTCGTATTCTAGTGATCGTTATCTTATTGCTGATAGTCGTCATTTCAAGAGACATTTTTCTTTATTTATATATTGTGGGTTTTATATGGTTTGGTTTTGTGCGTGTATGCTTGTCTCTGAGTCAGTCTCTCTCTCTATCTCTCTCTCTCTCTCTCTCTCTCTCTCTCTCTCTCTCTCTCTCTCTCTCTCTCTCTCTCTCTCTCTCTCTGTTTCTTTATGTTTGGGCTTTTGTTTTTGTGCGTGCGCGCGTGCGTCTATGTGTGTGTGTGTGTGTGTGTGTTTGTGTGTGTGTGTGTGTGTGTGTGTGTGTGTGTGTGTGTGTGTGTTTCTTATATCTTATTTTAACTAATGACCTTTGTACACTTTTAAAGTACTCCGTCTGGTCCTCGTTAATCACATGCTCTGTCACAAACCGTGTCAGAGCATTCACCAATGGCTGACTAATTTCATTTCGTATCAACGTTACATACAATCGACCGTTTCTTGGCGCATCGTGACCACAAAGGCTGGCCGCTGCCTGGCCATACGAGTATGGTATTTATTACACGTAATGAGTCGAGTTTATTACACGCTTTTAGAAATTACTATTTGCTCACCATATTGACATCATGCGAGGAATAAAGGCCAACTGAATCATCACGCAAGACATTTAAGAGCCGTTTCAGATTTAATCCGGTGAGCATTCATAGTACTGAATGTGATTTTTGCAGCACCACAGCAGTAAGGAGGGGTGCACGAAACCCCATCCACCTACTCCAGTAAAATGTTCTTGTGGGCATCTTATAGAAGATACAGATCATTTCATTCTCTACTGTCTACTGTACAACGAACAAACAAACAATTTCATGCCAAACTATTTACACCTTAATTAAAAAATGAAAACATGATTTAAACTACTTAAAATTCATGACTCATACTGAACGAGTTTGCTAAAGCTAACACACACAATGTTTATGCCAATCCAGTGTACAGGTTTTGTAGTTTCCTACTTTATGGTGTGCTTTGGAGATTGAAGTCTTCTTTGACATTGACAGTTGTTTTTAAGTATCAACTATATTCAGACGTTAGATATGAAATCGGGGATGGTGTCCAGTAATGTCCGCGGTGTCTGAATATTGTGATCTGTTGGTGTCTTCCCAGGTCGTGGATTGATTGTTTGAATACTGTGATCTGTAGATATCTCCCCATGCCGTGGATTGAGTGTCTGAATATTGTGATTTGTAGATGTCTTCGTAGGTCGTGGATTGAATGTCTGAATACTGTGATCTGTTGGTGTCTTCCCAGGTCGTGATATGAGTGTCTAGAATATTATAATATGTTGGTGTCTTCCCAGGTCGTGGATTGAGTGTCTAGAAATTGTGATCTGTTGGTGTCTTCCCATGTCGTGGGTTGAGTGTTTGAATATTGTAATACGTTGGTGTCTTCCTAGATCGTGGATTGAGTGTTTGAATATTGTGAGCTGTTGATGTCTTCCCAGGTCGTGGATTGATTGTCTAGAAAATTGTGATCTGTTGGTGTCTTACCAGGTCGTGGGTTGAGTGTTTGAATATTGTAATACGTTGGTGTCTTCCTAGATCGTGGATTGAGTGTTTGAATATTGTGAGCTGTTGATGTCTTCCCGGGTCGTGGATTGATTGTCTAGAATATTGTGATCTTTGGTGTCTTCCCGGGTCGTGGATTGATTGTCTAGAATATTGTGATCTTTGGTGTCTTCCCAGGTCGTGGATTGAGTGTCTGAATACTGTGATCTGTGGTTGTCTTCGCAGGTCGTGAATTGAGTGTCTAGAAAATTGTGATCTATTTGTGTCTTCCCAGGTCGTGGATTGAGTGTCTAGAAAATTGTTATCTCTTGGTGTCTTCCCAGGTCGTGGATTGAGTGCCTAGAATATTGTGATATGTAGGTGTCTTCCTAGGTTGTGGATTGAGTGTCTAGAAAATTGTGATCTATTGGTGTCTTCCCAGGTCGTGGATTGAGTGTCTAGAATATTGTGATCTATTTGTGTCTTCCTAGGTCGTGGATTGAGTGTCTAGAAAATTGTTGTCGGTTGGTGTCTTACTATGTCGTGGATTGAGTGTCTAGAATATTGTGATCTGTTGGTGTCTTCCCAGGTCGTGGGTTGAGTGTTTGAATATTGTAATACGTTGATATCTTCCCATCATAATCTTACGGGTCGTCAACAGCCAAATCTAATATGATAGATCTGTTCTCCCAATGTGTTATGAGGGGTAGCGAATGTCATTCTTGGCAATGTGTTTTAACGAGGGGGGCGGGGCAGTCTTGTTTTCCCGTCACCACTCTACTAGTTCACTGGTCAGATTAGCTCGAGTGCCCTCTAGCCCTGTTCTGTTTGTATGTAAGAATAGAGCAGGGCTGGAGACCACTCAAGATAAGATCAGATGAGCATGTGATTGTGACATGTCACATGGTGTAAATATAGAGCACTTACACTATTACAGTGGATCGAATGTAGGCTACTTGAGAGCGGCTTGCCCAGGATTCGGCCTCTGTGTATTTCGGCCACAGGTGAAGGAAGGAAGGGACTGTTTTATTTAACGACGCACTCAACACATTTTATTTACGGTTATATGGCGTCGGGTATCTGGTTAAGAACCACACATGGGCGACTCTTTCCGATTACAACGGGCAGCATAGCCCAGTGGTACAGTGCCCGCCTGATGCGCGGTCGGTCTAGGATCTATCCCCGTCAGCTAACCACTGGGTTTTTTCTCGACATGGCGGGCAGCATGGCCCAGTGGTACAGTGCCCGCCTGATGCGTGGTCGGTCTAGGATCGATCCCCGTCAGCTAACCACTGGGTTTTTTCTCGACATAACCATATGTCCGACGCCGATATAACCGTAATTATAATGTGTTGAGTGCGTCGTTAAACAAACAAACAAACAAACAAACTTTTCTCGACATAACCATAATTATTTGTCCGACGCCGATATAACCGTAATTATAATGTGTTGAGTGCGTCGTTAAACAAACAAACAAACAAACTTTCTGATTAGCAGCAAGGAATCTTGTGTATGCACCATCGCACAGACAGGGTAGTATATACCATGGCCTTTGATGTGAGAACGAGAAATAGCCTATTGGGCTCACCGACAGGGATCGATCCCTGACCGACAGCGCATTGAGCGAGTCCTTTTCCATTGAGCTACGCCCCGCCACTGACGAACCCGTGGCATTCGCCATTCTAATCTTCGCACCATAAAGCCGATTAACATTAACCAGTTATTCTATATACTAGTATATGCAAGCATATATAGGCACCAATGGTCATACGACCAGGTAATGCAAACTTGACAGATGAAGATGCTAATAACTACTAAATGCGAATGCCAAACTGGAGAGCATGTGCCCCATTCTCCCTCCACCCCTTAATTTATTTTTATATATATTCGCCAGTTAAAATATGTTAGCTTTACATATTTTAATCTTTAAAATATTGGAATTTAGAAACATTCGCCATGATTTTGATTTACTTGGAGAATTATGTAGACTACGGTGGACAGTCTATCTGTACAGATAAGCATATTTATAAAGCGCAGTTCTTATTCATAATCAGCACTTGTTACCAGTTCAAACGTAAGGTATATAGATATCTAGGTACGTGCGCAGTAATAAGCAATCAGAATTTTCATTTCAATCTCTACTTGTACAGTCGTGCTGACATTTCCTAAAAGGCGTCATTCGTTTCCTAGCAACCCCATTGACAAGGCCGCTTTTGCCTTCCTTCAACTTCCAGCGACAATGACACGTGGTCACGTGACCAAGCCGTAACGAGTAATGAACGAACGGAATGTAGGTTACCGTTAGACTGAAATCATGTCGGGTGTACACACCCATACCTCCTGGTCTTACAGCACCCACCCGTAATCAGATGTTCCGTGTGAGTATCTAGGTTGTACATATTAACGATTGGTGACAGTTATTATATTTAATGATGGTGATATATAAATACGTAAACCAGTCATTTACGCTATTTGTTGACAGTAGTAACGTGTAGTTTGTCAGTGATGGTATGTAATACCGTGATATTAATATGTTAGTGATGGTATATTAATAATCTCATTTTTAAGAATTGATTGTAACTACATAGGTAGACCACGAATTTTAGCAGGAGGATCTACACTGTGGTGAGCAA
>JAECMU010053753.1:0-32201 GCA_016106625.1 Dracogyra subfuscus | reverse complement strand
ACAATGTGTATGGCATTGCCATGACGTTAGTCTTAGACTGTATTAGTCGGGAGTCTAGGCTCATGTTTTATAAGCATCAGGTTAGGTATTTGAAACAAGAAAATCTCTTTATTTTGAAGTTGTATGGGTGGAAAAAAACTCTGGAAGCAATTAAACAATGGCAGCAAACTAAGAAACATTTGTAAAAACCATTGTAGTAATAAAACAAGAATATACCTCATTCACTTATAGTAATCACATTTAAGTACAGCTAAAATTTGTTATTTCATTTTGCTATAATGAGGATGATTACCAAACATGCATATCTGTAGAGGGCACAAACAGATATTTCTTGTTATTTTAACCATTACTGAATAATAACAATGACAAAGCTAACAAGTTCAATTTATCCGGTACTTTGGTCTCATTAATGACTAAACATAAGGAGTCCAGTTTGCATTTCTTTCAACATATTTTCCCTAGTAAATAACACAGGCATTAATTAAATGTTTTTGTTTGTGAGTAATTTTACAGGTTACAGTATAAACATCATCGTTCATTTGTTCAAAGATCTCATTTATTTCAAGTGGAAATGCTTATTATATATATATATATTATTTGGATAAAATGTGGTGGTCAATGCCGTAGTATGAATTATGTTTAAAGGTCTTCATTAAAATAAAGAATTTTACCACCATATGACTGACAAGAACTCCACTAAAACATAATACATGCAGACATTCCTTGCTAAACAAAGACTTGTCTTAAATCTGTATAGCATCATCTACAGTTTGCACTCAAACATTATAAACACTGCCAAAGAAGGATACATTAGTTGTAAATGTATCACTGGTTTCCAGCACTGTTTAAATAACTAAATGTCATGAATCAAGGCGTATTATTTAACCATAATCACTAATAAATACATGTATACATGCACAGATAACAGGCAAATGAAAATATTCATGCATTTTGATCCACATGTAAAATGTTATTGTAGGAATACTGGAAGTACATTAACAAAATTCAGACCATTATATATTTAATTTTAAGCATTAACACAATACACTTGTTGTTCCCAGTATATTTGTTTCAAATTATTCTAGTAAATCCTACTGTTTTTGTGCCTAAAACACAGCTTTTCAGAAAATATATTTTTTTAAATAAGTGTTGGGTTTTTTTTAAAACAAACATTTGCTACCAGTCATCATTATTATGAACTGTTTGGTAAAGTCAACCATTGTTGTCAGTGTTGGTGTAAATATTTAATCATAAAAATAGAAATATGACAAAATATATGAATGGATATATATATTTCTATTGGTACATGTACTTATAATATTTTAGAATAGCTAGTGCAGTCCAAAACATGGATAATTCAAGTTTACTTTCATGTATACATGTATGTGGCCAGATGTCCAGTATTTATTGTCATTATTCTGAATCATTATTTACTGACATCAGTGAGTATTGGAAACGAATTACAATTCATTTTATAATAACATTTCCGTTACAACCATGACAACACGAGTTTGATCAATTTTTGACAAACATAAAATAACACTGTCACTTTATATTAGTACTTAGTTTCACCGAGTGTTATTGTTTAAGAATCAACAAATAATCAAATTCAAACATGGACTTTTAGTGTTATTATTAGTATGTTTCAAAGTTAATCATACATAGTGTCTCTATTTCTTTAATGTTCATCAGTGTATGAAAAAACAAAAAATCATCTGCAAACTTATGTGAGAATGTATGTGATTCATGCAGTTTGCAGATTTTAGGGTTTTTTCATATCCAAATGAACAATCCTTAAATATTTAATGCTATTTATTGTTGGTGTCATAAATAGCTATCAATTCCTAAATATTGTGTATTTTGCTGCTATTGACAAGCTGAAGAATTCACACATCAAAAATGCATTTTCAATTCAATTTTCTCAGTTATTAATATGGGTGAAAGTTGAAAAGTTTAAAAAACCTGGCATATGCCGGAAAAACTTTCACCCATGTATTAATAATTAAAATTAAAATTAAGTAAAAAAATTAATGGGAACAAAGCAACTTCATGTTATTCTATTAGTATTTTCAATCTCTGGGGTGCTCAAAATGGAGGTAAATATGAATTAGATAATGCAACAAACAGTGTGTCAACTTGCCACAATGTTGGCGAGATATCTCAACTGCAGAATTCTGAAGAATAATACTATAACTTATCATGTCATCTTTAGATTATAGTTTTGTTTAACAACACCACTACAGGACACGAATTTATTATTAATCATCGACTATTGGATGCCAAACATCTGATCATTCTGACATAATCTTTAAGCGGAAACCCGCTACATTTTCCTAATAGCAGCAAGGGATCTTTTATATGTACCATCCTACAGACAGGATAGTACATACCACGGCATTTGATATACCAGTCGTGGTGCACTGGCTGGAACGAGAAGTAACGCAATGGACCCATCGATGAGGATCGATCCCACACCCACTGCACATCAAGTGAGCTCTTTGCCTCTGGGCTACGTCCCACCCCTTAAACATCTATAAAGTAATTGTTCTCCACACAGCGAAAATAACATCACATCAACACTAACATCATGCATAGCATGCCAATATTGCTGGATCAAGTGAAAGACAATGGGCGCACTGCGGCCAGTATGGAGATGAGCAGACCAGTTAGTAGGGCAGTGAGCGGTGAGTGAGACACGCAGCGAAACCAAGCATCTGCTCAACAACTAATTACGTCTTCAGCGTCTCCACCGTCGTCAGAGTCAATCTCAAGCCGGGTAAGTATACCAATCGTATTCCGCCCAACTCTATATCTTTTCTTTTTTCGCTGTTGTTAGCACAACAAAATAAAAATTGCAAAAATAGATAAGTTTGTTAATTTGGTACTAATTTTGGAGATCTATTGCTATAATATATTAAAACATTTAGTGCAATAAATAAAAATAAAATTAAAAAGAAACTTTTCTATATTAAAGATAAAACACACACATTTCTACATTAAAATATTAAGTACGGTAAACTCAATAATCTATTTTAGAATGCTAGAATAAAGTGTAAAAGAAATGATCAAATATTTTTTATGACAAAAAATAATGTATATAAATATTTACATTTAACAATAATTGTTATTTATTAACTAGACTCATGCTATAAATTGTTAGACAAACAGATTTTCTTTTTAAAAGATTATAAACAAGTGAAAATTAATATACAATCACAGAAGCACAAAACTATAATGTTGGCACTTTGTTGCATTGAATGTTGTTAGTATTCTGGACTCAGATTCACAAAACTTTATAACTTTATGTTTATGGTTAACAGTCATACAAATATACTGTAAAATGGGTATTATTTGAGGAGAAAATCTTCACAATATTGAAAACACATCCATCTTGCAGTAATTTTTGCAGTATCAGCCAAACAAAATTAACACAAGAATAGATAGAGATGTACTTAATAGTAAAAGAAACTTGGTCCACCCACTGTGTTATGTAAAAATTTAAATGGCAAAGTGCAGGACTCGAAAAGGAAAATTATAGATTGCATAGAAGGCACTATAACAAAGTTTGATAGAAACAAATTACTAAAATATCCTAGCAAAATTAATTTTCAACAGGGTGGAATTTGTGAAAAGAAAAGAAACAAAAGATTCGAAGAAACTGTCAGAGAATTTGACTGTATAAAGTCCAGCTTTGTGAAAAAGGTTAACGACTGCTGATAAAATGATCACATTCCACGTGACATGCTGATCCACTGGGCTGAGACAGGGATCAATCTCATACCAGGACGGGAATCGAACATGGATGAAATAGTGTAAGCAAGTGCCCATGACTAGCATCGACGACAAGCAATAAATTATGTCACTGATGGCCGTGTCAATGACAGATAAGTTTCTCCCTCCACAAATTTTGTACAACAGCAAAACAAATGAGTGTCACCCTGAAGTGGCATTAGAGGGATGAGGCTTTCATCATACCAAAACCACGGGAGTAAAGCAGATTCAATGATTAACTACGTCAATACCATCAATGTACCAAATATTGAGAGAAAACAACCAGAGCCTGGTTTGTCTACTAAGCAGAACAGAATATCAGAATAGGACCGTGCTAGATAAATACTAAATGTGACACTGTATCAGCCTATTTCACTGACTAACTGCAGCCACTCGACTTGTCAGTAAGCAAAGATTTCAAAGACAAACTGATGGACTGTTTTCAGCAGTGGTATTTAAACAAAGTCATCAACAAGATTTCCACAGATGAAGATGTTGAAGGAAACTTTTGAAAATTTGTGTTGATTACGAACCAGCCACATGAAGCCGATCAAAGACTGATGGCTGATTCACGTTCAGGAACAAGTTTAACTACAGCAAGGCATGCTGGTCTATTTTGGGACATTAACAAAACAAACTTGTATTTGTTCCATAGCAGTGTTTTCTGTTTAATGTTTTGCGATGTTAGTAATAAAAGGTATTGCGAGTAAAATTACATGGTTACTTTGGAGAAAACTTGGTGTTTTCTCTTTTATTATACCGTAAAGCGAAGTGAAAAAGAAGGAAGATACAGTCACGTGACCGGAACTAGAGAGCAGTATACAGTAGAAGAATTTAGGCCATCCCATTGGCTTTAGGGATGTTCGACCAGACCACTCCGTGGGGGGGAAATTGCATTTGTTTGAGGATTGGTTAAAAGAAAGTTTTATTTTGTTGGGAATTTTTTTGTATTTTTCTGGTAATAAATGTTTGCAATTAAATTAACAATTTGAAAATTACATACACACACACAAATAGTACCCATTTTACAGTACGGTATCTACTTACATAGAAAATTATGTCACTATGGAAGATGATTGACAATAAGGAGCAAATATTTTTATTTAGGTACATGTACATTTCGAAATCCATTATTTGTCCTGTTTGTAATCATGAAAATACTTTTTCATTTTATTATTTTGGTTACTAATTCTACTAAAATCATGAAATGTTTAACTTTTTCCCAATTTGGAATTTTCATATAGTATAATAGATTTTCAGTCATAAATATGTGTTCATGTACAAATTTAGGCTAATATAAACCATTACTGAAAAACAATTGTCATCATTATATTTAGTTTCAAATATCCTGATCCAATTCCCATAATTGTATAACAGATGTGTAAACGTCTGGCTGATAACCGTAGATGTAAAGTTGAAATGTTTTATGAATCTGGCACCACTACTAGGTTAATCTTTAATTCACTTTTTTTTTTCATGTAGGTTTTGTTGTTCATAATGTTTTCTGTATGAACAAACGTATTATTTATTTATATTTCTACTAAGAGAAGTTACTTACTAACATGACTTAAATATGTAGAATTTTTCAGCAGCAAACACCAGGTAATTAACAACAAAAAATATTACAAAATTACTTTAAATGTGGTCATCTATGATAAAAACTACTGTACATAATGGTGACACAATATAGTTAGCCCAAGACACCTTGTGAATCCATATTTGACTGTCATCTGTTTCTTGTTTTACACTGCTATACACTGCTCGACAGCAGCAGATACATTTTACTGAAATGACTTTATACAATTTATAACATATTGAAAAATTTAATTTTGTGACCGTTTTTAACAAAAGAGTGTAAGATACCAATTAAGTGTGGTAATAAATTTTACAGATATGTCGAAGGCTACATAATTAAAATGGATCATGTTTGGTTTTTTATAATTTGTTTATTTGACATATTCACGTTTATAAAGCATTAAATGATATAGATGGAATTTATTGATTGGGTAAAAAAACAAAAAGAGTTAAAGAATGAAAGTAGATCTATAACTGCAAGTAAACTATCTATAAATAATTTACAGAAATACTGTTAGAGGCAAAAATAAGGCAATGGGTATTTCACTCATATTTTCTTGTAGAAATATTCCATTATATGTAATGATACATTGGTTACAATTGTAACTGTAAAAGAATATTGTTCAAATAGAAAAAACAAAATGGAATAAAATGTGTTTTAAATAAAAATCACAAATTGGGTGTTTATTTTGCAATGAAACAACATTTTTTCAACCATACTTGTTGAGTAATACTGAAGAAAGACAGAAAAAAGAAAGACAAGAGAACACTTGTTTTTATAGAGATAGAGAGACGAATGCAGGCAACACATGCAAAACATGTTCATATGCAGTGCTGTGTTGTAGCAACAAACACCAGAATAGTTTTTGTTTCAAACCCATTTTATTCCATTCCCCACCCCACCCATTCTTTTTGAGCAATATTCATTCAGTTACAGTTATGACCAATATGTCATTTGTTCACGTGCTTTATATATACAAGACATTTGTATACGGAAATATTCATTGAAATATCCACTGTTATTTACACCTCTCAGTATATGTTAGGATTATCAAATAAAAACATAAAAAAAGACAAGACATTCTGACTGAAAACAAAACTATATAGTACTCCAGAGTCCTACAAACAAAAATTGTAACTGACAGTTTAATTTTTTGTTTGCTCTGTTTTTTATTTATTTACCAATTATCAATGTGCCTATATGGCACTGGGAAATTAACTTCTGTGAAATGCACACCTTAGAAATACATCTACTTCTACAATACATGTATCATACCTTAACACTCAAATCTGCAGGAGCACCTCCAATAAGGCGCCAAAATTCTGCCGATTCTTGATTCTGGGCCATCATGAATATCTCTGCTCTGTTCTTCCTCTCATTTTTGTTAATCTTCTCAGCTATTAATCTAATCAGAAAATAAGAATCTTAGATATCACAAACAATCATAGTTATGTAATATTTTAATATCAAAATGCTAACAGGGTTCGAACTTAACAGTCGCCCAAACGCCCCTGGTGACTGAAAACGACGACGGGCGACTGAAAAAAACGTTAAGCGCAGACACTGTGCTAACACTGTGTTGCTTCAAGACAGTAGTATATATACAAGGCTTCACATGCAAGTTCTCTAACTAGTCGGTTTCCGATAGTTGATTTGAGGTCATCAATGGATAAAATAGGGCAATGACTACACAATTTATCAAATCCTCTGCTGAGATTGGATCTTCTGGAACAGACTCTAATATAGATCTAGAACACCATGATCCTTGAAACTTTCTTTGTCTTCTTTAATGAGTAGCACACCAAGCATGCACCTATGTTAATGATGGTGAAAAGAAACACTGATCTTGTAACTTAACTTCTGACAACACCTTCATTGACCCAACTGGGATACTATTAAGTAATACATATATACAGAAATTCACATAATTTGTTTTTGCTTCCAATTTATTTTGCACAGGAATATATGCCATGACACCATGTAGTGTTTGACTGGTACAGGTATGTTCTTGAACAAAATAAATCAGTGCAACAAGTAGGAAGTGAAAACAATGTATGTGAAATTCTGTATTTATTATCTACTGTATTTTATTTTTTCTAAAAACTGTTTTGAATTTAACATCATCACAACACATTTAACGTTTAGAATCATATTCTGAGGAAATCTTGTGTAATTTTTCAAATAAGATATAACATAATTTGTAAATCACATGTAACAAAAAGGCATTAACTACATTAAAAATAATAAGGGAATTCCACTTTAAAAGTGCCGGTCCATGATTGCACGCATGTACAATACAAAATAAATTCATTACACTGTTTGAAAATATCTTTATTACTATAGTAAGACTGAATAGGTATGTAATAAATATTCTTATTACACACTAGTGTAAGATATTACTCATGTCATGGCAATTACTCTATATCTAACTAGTGTAATATTGGCACGTGCAGACTGGCAGGGTAATTTGTTTTTATCTGAATGATGTCGGTATTCGAATTACATTACTTTACATCTCACTGCAATAAAATAAACTGGGTGCATGACACATCCTTTTTCAGGACCGTACAAAACAGTGAGTACAAAATTGCTATTGAAAATGTTTTTTGAGAGATTATTAACGAGTTTGTACAAAATAGTGTAATTTAAAAGATAGGCCGTTATATTTGTGTCTATTGTGTACAAAGTCAAAACAATGTTGTCGACCTGTTACTGTTTTTTTAATGGCCCTATGTATAAAATGTCAGAGTCACATCTAGTCATCCTAATCAACAATTAGTAATTATTGTGAATTTCAAAAAACCTCATTAGCTAACAATGCAAGCTTCGCACCAAAATCTAAGCTACATTCATGACATCATGTCGCTCACTGTGATGTTGTTTACGTTTATGTATGACACAGATCACTTGCTGATCCAAGTCGTAGAAAAATAACATGTAGTAGGTCTCGACATCGGCTTACTTCTGCGTTGCGGCTTGTTTGCAGTTGGTTTGTAATAAATAAAATACCAAACTAGCTTGCCTGTCATACCATTTTTATGAAACTCGTGACCAGTGTTGGTATTTGACTCACTTTAACTTGCCAGACACCAAAACTGTTCACTCATTTCATAAAAATGGTATGACAGGCAAGTCTGTTTAGTATTCTATATATGTTAGTTACACTTTTATGTTCACATCATCTTTACTAAACAACAAATGAATGATCTGCGAGTTAACTTAATGGAGGGTATACTTCCTTTTTGTTAAAATTAAAAACATAATGTACATGCATCAAATGCTACATTCATTGCTGCCTGACCTTGTTTTGGTACGGGTGACTCCACTTGCTTTCTTGCCCACCCAAATAAAGATCTTGAGTCCAGCATCCATCATAAACACATAACTAGGATCCAGCTGATCCACTGATACTGGGCACTGGAGAACAAAAACATAAATTAGGATCCAGCTGATCCACCAATACCAGACATTTGAAAAAACAAAAACACAAAATTAGGATCCAGCTTATTCATCAATACTGGACATTTGATAAAAAAAAACATGAAACTAAGATACAGTTTATCCATGGATACTGGACACTTATTATTTATATATTTTTTTATAACTACAGAAATATCTGTTTTCGTTTGCTGTTTGCTGTTTACTGCAAAAGTGTTTTCTTTGCAAGAATACATGTCACAAGACCACAAAAATGGGGAAAAAGTAATATTTGTTTCATGATATCTAAGCATGTTTTAAACTACAACTATTTGGTGTCTAACCTATGGCTATTTCCAGATTTGGTTGAGAGAGACAGATAAAAGCCACTACCACTACATCAGCTTAAATATACACGTTCCTATAGACTACACACCACAGTCTTTGATGTATCAGACACACAGCATTGGTTAGATGGAAAAACAAATTGCATCCACTGTCAGCAATAGATTATGTGACCCAGGATACCACTGACCCACACCTTCAAACCTTCATTAATAATTTTTAGTTTTAAAAATAGATTTTTTGACAATCAAGCACCAACATGAAAACCTCCTTTTCTCTTACATGTATTAAAACACTGAAGCACTAGCTTCTTGAATTCGGTCCCACGACATGTTTGTTTCGATAGTTAAGCTTTCAATTACTGGTCAGATTGGGTGGTCTCTCATGAATATGCAAATATCGGAAAAGATTTAGTTTTAAAAGAAAAGTATGATACCAGTAGGACAGTGTATCCCAGTTCCAATGAAAATAACTAAAATCTCAAGATGGATTACTATAAGACATCAGTACACATTATCCAGGAAATACACACACGTCATTACCTGTTAATCAACTATTACAACTATGTCTTAACATACATGATAAACAGCTATGTCTTAACATACACGGTCAACAGCTATGTCTTAACATACACGGTCAACAGCTATGTCTTAACATACACGATCAACAGCTATGTCTTAACATACACGGTCAACAGCTATGTCTTAACATACACATATACATGGTCAACAGCTATGTCTTAATATACACATGTACATGGTCAACAGCTATGTCTTAACATACATGGTCAAGCAATAACGTGAAAGTAAAAAGTGGACTTAATCTAAATGAGGAAACAACTGAATTTAGCTTGTGTTTCCTTTCATGTACTTACCCTTTCCATATGCACAGATAACTTCCCACTTGCTCTGTACAACCTTGTTTCATAATCCTAAAAAATAAATATTTGTTAAAGAACACTATCGCAACATGAAATATACAGGTATTCATACAAAGTAAAAAATATATTTATTTCAAACACTAGCATCTTTCAAAACATCAAATGTCATAATTGTAAACTGAGATTAAGTTTTAGTTTTGGCAGGAAATCAGCCAACTTCAAGAAAGTGTACTGGGATTTCCTGTACTTAAGACCACGCGAAACGAAGCCCATGGAATTAAAAATGGAAAATATTGCCATATTTTACCCCATGAGTTTAAATTTGAATAATAATAATACATGTATATGTTATGCAGGAACCCACATAAATAAATCTTAAACTCTTGTATATTAAATAGAGAATAACTACATGTAGATAATGATGCTTATCCTGTGAAGAATGGGAAATTTCTCATTTAGCCTGAACAAAACAAAGCAAATATCAGACGTCATTAACTAGTTTTATCCTGCCACCACCAATTCTACTGACAGAAAGAAAGAAAGAAATGTTTTATTTAATGACATGCTCAACACATTTTAATTATGGTTATTTGGTATCAGACATATTGTTACGGATATTGAGAGAGGAAACCCGCTGTCGCCACTTCATGAGTTACTCTTTTCGATTAGCAGTAAGGGATCTTTTATATGCACCATCCCACAGACAGGATAGCACATACCACACCTTTGATATACCAGTCATGGTGTACTGGCTGTGATGAGTATTAGCCCAATGGGCCCACAGACGGGGATCTTCTACTGACAGAATATAATGGCTGATAAAGCAAAGTCATATCCTGCTACCAGCATAGCTACATTACAAAATCACTCATTTGACAACTCGGTAAAAATAATAGCTTTTCCCTTAATTTTTATGGTCTGCAGGATAAAGATAATAACTAGTTAATGACGTTGGCTATCTGCTTTATCCTGTTCAGGCTTAATGAGAACTTCCCATTTTAACCTTCACAGGATACAGCAGATATCCAACATCATTAACTAGTTATTCTCTATATTATGTTTATCAGTCCTGCTAAAAGATTTCGCAAAATCTATTTTGGTTTGCATAACTTGGAGGGTTTTTTCTTTATAATTTAAAAAATATATATATATACTTAATTTTGAGAAACAAGAGAGTGACAATGCTAAGTAAAAAGTATATGTATACAAATGTTTAAGAGATTTAAAAATAATAATAATGAAAAAGAAAGAAAGAAATGTTTTATTTAACGATGCTCTCAACACATTTTATTTACAACACATTTTATTTACAGTTATATGGTGTCAGACATATGAATAAGGATTTTGAGAGGAAACCCACTGTCACCACTTCATGGGCTACTCTTATGTCGATTAACAGCAAGGGATCTTTTATTTGCACTTCCCTCGGGCAGGATAGCACAAACCATGGCCTTTGTTGAACCAGTGATGGATTACTGGTCGGTGCAAGTGGTTTACACATACCCATTGAGCCTTGCGGAGCACTCACTTAGGGTTTGGAGTCGGTATCTGGATTAAAAATACCATGCCTCGACTGGGATTCGAAACCAGTACCTACCAGCCTGTTGACCGATGGCCTAACTACGACGCGGTATAATAATAATGATTAGAACTATTGTAATAAATTACCAAAACATAGTGAATGTCAGACTTGACCTATTATAAAAAACATCATCACGTGTGTATAACTACGTGTGAATAAATAAGAATTCATTGTAAGGCAATTGTTCACCATTAATTTTATAATATTAGTCTTTTATATGTATATAATGTCATGACATTCAGTTGTGAGTGGGAGACTCGGTCCCATCTTCCTCATCTGTGGAACAGTGGATACTGATACTGACTGTTATTATCACTGACACTGTCATCGTCATCACTGTCCGATTCGGAATTACAGTTAATAATAGGGTCACTGTGACTCAGGTTTACCCTGGTTGCTGATCCAGATCGAGAATGTAGTGACCATCACAATATAGCCATTTTTGATTGGTTAAATTTGGCTATAACGCTAACAACCAATGGGAATGCTCCTACTTCACAAGATATTTATACAAAATTGACTGGTTACGTTATGCGCTATGAAAAAGCACTGTGCTGGGAAGTCTAATGCTTGTACTCAAAATAAAAATATGTTGGTACCTTGCCAGGATTAATCATTCAGCAAATTTTACACAAACAGTAAATGGGTTATGCCAAATAAAATGGTATAACCGATGCACAAATGAAACGGTTGTTCATGCAATTTGTGCAGGTCTGTTTATCCTGCAGACCATAAAAATTAAGTGGAAAAGCTTTTATTTGTTTTATTTCGGCCACATTGTATGATCACCTAGAGAACAAATAAGTGATTTTATAATGTAGCTAGGAGTGTGATGTCACATATCCTACTACTATATGGATATGAAAGAAAAAGAAAAAAAGAAATGTTTTATTTAACGACGCACTCAACACATTTTTATGTTCGGTTATATGGCATCAGACATATGGTTAAGGACCACACAGATATTGAGTGAGGAAACCTGCTGTCGCCACTTCATGAACTACTCTTTCTGATTAGCAGCAAGGGATCTTTTATATGCACCATCCCACAGACAGGATAGCACATACCACGGCCTTTGATATACCAGTCGTGGTGCACTGGCTGTGATGAGAAATAGCCCAATGGGCTCACCGACGGGGATCGATCCCAGACCAACCGTGCATTGAGAGAGCGCTGTACTACTGAGCTACGTCCCGCCCCCTATATGGATATGACTGCTTTATCGGACATCATATTCTGTCAATAGACAGTGGTTGCAGGATAAAATAAGGAAACATGTCATGATGACTGTGTTACAACAATGTACAGATTTTGTCCTCACCACATCCTCAACTGTGAAGAATCCACTGGATGTTCGTCCACCCTCAATGTAAGAAATGCCATTAGGAAAGAGATCCAGAAAATCATCACTCTCTTCATGCATTTCTTCACGGATCGTCCGACATTCGGCTCCCAGCAGATTTCGAAGATTCACAGCATGGATGGCAGAGCATGCCTTCTTGTCAATCTGCAAACACCATTTTAAAGTAAATACACACGTGGATGCTATGATATTACATTCCAGTTCAGTGATTCGTATTAATGTGCTGTAGGTTGCCTGTAATTATCAGAAAATCCACTAGCCATGGGATCAATGATTAATTTTTTTTACCAGCCACAATTAAAAATTCACTAGGCCTATTTTAAGTTAAATAACATTTTACTAATAGTAATAATCAGATATGTCACCTAAAGAACATAAAAAAAACTACTACAATTGGGGAAGCAGGATATTAATATTTACAAAATAGACTTAAATGCAGCATTTGATTTTTTTTTCACTAGCCATCGGGCATGGCAAAGTAGTTATTTACTAGCCCAACACTGAATATCACTAGCCATGGGAGTGGGTCTACCATAATCTAGAAGCCTAAAAGGAGATCTTGGCACAAACCTCAATTTAGGCTCAGCAAATCAGAGACAAAATGTTTTAATTTCCTTGGGAAATTAATATTAAATTTTTGGAAACATTTAAGAATCAATTTTACAATACAACTATTTGTGAAGTTATATATTATCAATCTTGTATTCTAGAGATTGTAAATAGATTTTTTTTTAAACAATAATATTTATTTATTTCAAGTGGGTGCAGGTACAAGCTTGTATAGGCATTATTCTTTAAGACTTGTTAATGTTGGTAAACTGACCGTTGCCTGTGATCCAATCCAGTACCAAAGCCTCCAATTGAGGCTGTTGCTGGCATCTATGTAGGTCTTGAGGATAATGTAGCAGTCAGCTTCATAGAACTTGCCAATTAAAGCTGAAATGCAGACAATAACATTAAAAAACCCTGCTTATCGTATCAATAGCATGGTATTAAATATTGAATTCTGATGAAATCGGGCAATATTCTTAGTCTGAAAAATCATAAATTAACAAGCCCTAAACTAAGGCAGCTTTCAGTGACCCCCTGATTCTGTCACCAGCAAATAGATCTGTATAACCACCAACAATCAATAGAGGTTTGGAACGGCCCACGGTGTAGTTTTCTGTGTGCATTTCAGCAAAATGTTCATACTACATCATCAGTTTATATAACATATGTATACAAATAGGTTTTTCCGACAAAAAGCTACATGGTTACACAATTCATGATCATTTATAATTAGTTAGGTAAGTTGCACATCCATATATTGTGATTTAGTTTGTGTGGAACTCAATCTGATGGTTTTATTATACTTAGAAGATGCATCATCAAAAATGTTTTGGAAATGCATGGTTCATATCCTTCTAAAGAATTTTGTTTTAAAAGTATGTATCCAACTCAGAGTGGGTATGTCAACAGTCACAAGGAACAATGAATGGAGTCTTTGTTTTATTTACTTATTGTACAAAAACAAGTTAATGTCAAAACATGTAGCCGAACAGGATTATGTGTGTGATGTAAGAGTGTGCATATACATATGTTAAGATTTCCATTCCTTGCCGAACCTTTCTGTTACCCCGAAACTGCAGTGAAGTGAAGGTACCTAATGATGTAGTAAAAACAGGTAAGAGTCTATGTGCATAATTAACATTCAAATTATTTATTTATATTAGTCTTGAAACATTCATTATTGTATTTGTTTAATGTTAAAGGTTCTATGTCAAAGTTGAAGGTTAATGTTAAAGGTTCTATGTCAAAGTTGAAGGTTAATGTTTAAGGTTCTATGTCAAAGTTGAAGGTTAATGTTAAAGGTTCTATGTCAAAGTTGAAGGTTGATGTTAAAGGTTCTATGTCAAAGTTGAAGGTTGATGTTAAACGTTCTATGTTAAAGTTGAAGGTTAATGTTAAAGGTTCTATGTCAAAGTTGAAGGTTAATGTTAAAGGTTCTATGTCACAGTTGAAGGTTAATGTTAAAGGTTATATGTCACAGTTGAAGGTTAATGTTAAAGGTTATATGTCAAAGTTGAAGGTTAATGTTAAAGGTTATATGTCAAAGTTTCTTTTGTCAGTTCACCACCAAAACACTTTAGGTAAAGTTATTGTGTGCTGAATGTGTATGCATAAAACAGTGATGTCACTAGTTAATGTGTGTCACACTCTCAAGATTCCACCTTAAAATTTAAAAAGTATACTAGTAAATGGAATGTTTTAGTTGTAATTTTTATAGGCACATAGCTGAAGGTATAAACTTTATGTTTCAAAACAAACATTAATAAAACTTAGTAAATATATTTAATAGAAACCCCCATTATTGCAACTTTGACATAACACCTTTAACAAACATTAATTTAATACCTTCTTCCACAATATTTGGTAGAAAGTTCTCAATCTCCCAGCAAGACAGTCCTGAAGTTAAAGTGAAACAAATATTACAAAATAACTACAATAAACATATCATCCATACATTTTTCCATTAGCAGCAAGGGACCTTTTATATGCACTTTCTCAGACAGGAAAGCAAAATAGCACGGCCTTTGACCAGTTGTGGTGCATTGGTTGAAATGGAAAAACAACACCAATCAAGTTGAATGGATCCACTGAGATGGTTCGATCCTTAGATACAAGCACCTCAGACGAGCTCTCAACCTACAGCTAAATCCCCCCCCCTCCAAATCCAACAAAGCATTAAGAATAAATATATATATGTATGATCAGAATGATCAAATTCACACATTTGTTTCTGTGTTTTCTAAGGAAGTTTCCCATAAAATTTTGTTTCAAATGGTCAAGTAGTTTTTTTAGAATAAGTCCAATGTGTAAAAATGGATTGCAATAGGTCACTTGACCTGAAAAGCTAAAAAACATGGAAATATTAACAGTTTAGTTTCTCTTGAGGAACCCCTCCCCCCCTCCAAAAAAAAAAAAAAGACTAAATAAAATTATGTTTTGCATCATCATTTATCTCAGATGAAAACATCACTGCTTGTACATTATGTACTGATATAGAAATGCAGAATACATGTAGGGTATACTAGTAATAATATGTTTCTTTTTCATGTATTTGTTTCTTGTTTGCCTCATTTGTCATAAAGCTGCCCACATCAAATATGGTACACAAAACTATACTGAACAAAATAAGAAACTTCAGCTAACTTTGCTTGAACATAACTTGATGAAAACAAACCGGGGGAATAACTGTTATATATAGGTAGTACTAAACCAAATAACTTCCGGCTGGGTCAAAGTTCGAGGTGCACTGAACTTTTGATAGAGAAGCAAACACCACAAGTCCTGTGATTGGTTATAAATGTGAGTGTGTTGGTTGTAAAAAATAAATTTCATTTGGGTAAAAAAAAGATGCAATTTTATTTCATCTAGTACCAATGTGTCAAGTAGCCTTGTATGGGGTACCTGTAAAAAAAATTGCTCAAATTTTGTGCGGAACTAGGGTAGTCATAGACGCTACCCGTTATCTCAGAACCGAGCAGCTTAATCCCCAATTTTCTCTGGATCACTTGAAGTGTGAGGGGTGGTAGTATTTATATCCGTGGCGTTTATGTTGATTGATACGCTGCAGGTAGGAGTTTTAGCCACATATGTTACTATTGTCGTCTATGGGATTTGATTTGGTGGTATACACTCTATAGACTGTTCCATGATGCATCGGTTGGTGCAAAAATCATGGCCATGGGTTAACAGAAACTGGGAGAATTTTATAACAGGTATGACCACCTCTTGAATTGACCACTGCAGTGCATCGCAGGTGCATAGAATTGACTAAAGTGTTGATTTCTGCCTGTGGAATATTGTTTCATTCCTGAATGAGCACTTGACGAAGTTAGTTGACGTTAGCGGGTGGGATGGTACAATGCCATAATTAACTGTCCAGACTATCCCAGACATGCTCGATGGGGTTGAGATCAGGACTTAGTGGGCTAGTCATCAATGAAATCAATGTTATTTGTCCTAAGAAAATGTTCAGTGTCTCTAGCTGTATGAGAGGTGGTGTTGTTATGGAACAGAAGATTGACGTGATGAGCGAGAATGTCATCGCGGTAATATTGAGCATTTAATATGCCATCAATGACGAACGGTATTCCAGTGTCGCCGTATCTAACGAGTGTGTACACGTGCCCAATTAAGACGATTTAGACAATGACGTTGCGTTAAAATGCATCCGGCGTAAGGACGTCGTGCATGTAAACCGTTCTCTCTCACAGACGATTACGAAACAGTTTGCCCACTGATTCAGTTATTATGAAGTCCAGGACCCATATTCACTAAAAGGTGTAAATTTACGTTTACGACTAGCACTTACGTCTGCCATAGATTTACGTTTCCGTGTAAGAAGCACCTTATTCTCAAAGACTGTTGTAAATGTGCACATAATTTAGTTGGACGTAAATCAACGATTTAACACTCTCGCCAGAGAAATTTTTAAAAAAGCATTAGAAACGATGGCTACTGGGTAAATAACAAATGTGTAAAACGCAATTTCGTTTCTCGTCTGCTAACAATAACATCGCAAACAGTGAACCATGACATTTTAGTATTGGCAAGGATCCGCATTTTGGTACAAACTTGAGGACATTTCTTAAAAGGGAAAAGATAACTAGGAAATTGGCCTAGTCGAAAACATCCCTTCGGTCACCAACACAAATATGTTCAATCCGTGGAGGTTTCCATCACAAACTGCTTCAAGTATTGGAAATGCTGCCAGTTTCTGTAAATAATAGTAAATAACAGCGATCGTGCTTGATGTATTGTATGTACATAACTTACGTGCAGCGTTAGTTGCTACCGGAGGCACTGTTATATTTACATCCAACTTTACACGTAACTTACATTTTCGTTGTTTCCTGAATAACTCTTCAGTCATAGATTTACATTTACGTGTAAAACTAGACTTACGAGGTTTTGTGAATATGGTTCCAGGTGTGTTAGCAGCAGTAGCAGTGGCAGTTTGGAATCGATTGCGCAAATGTGTGTTCATAATATAGCAGTCTTGACCACGCATCATAACACGCGGTCGTCCACGACGTGGCAAGTCGTTGGTGTTTCCTGTCGTTCAAAATCTTATGCGAAGATTTTGTTTCGCTCGACTAAAACTCCCAACATGCCTGGCAATGTCTTCTGTCGACATGCCAGCATCAAGCATGCCAATCGTCCGTTCACATAAATTTTTGGGTATTCTTGGCATACTAAAAATGCAACAATGTAAAACACTATTCTTTTTTTTTCTTCAAATTTTGAAGCGTTTTCGTTCACCTGACAACAATTTCAGTAAGACAAGTAAAACAAACTGACCGAATACTACACGGGACATGTCGAACCATGCATGCACGTACAAATTGAATTTCATGTTGTCAACGATTAACAGTGCAAAAATAATCGATAAAATTCATGAATTCTGATAATACAGCTCAAGGCCAATACTACCTATATAATTTCATTACACAATGAATTCTTTAACACAACAAATACTATATGTACAAATTGGAAGTTTCTTTTTTTGTTCAGTATATATATAGTTAATTAAAAGTAAACATATAAAACAAGGTTTGTTCATTAAGCATGAAATTATTCACAAAGGCCTCGTATTATATTTGATATGGAACAGACAGCTGTAATGGTGGATGAAGACGTGCAGATTCGAACACAAATTTTATGAAGAAATGCATATGTACCAAGAGTGAAAGATGTTAGAAAATGTAGCTCTCGTTACTATTTAAGAGCATCTTTCATAACCTCTCGATAGATAATAAATATTTAAATGCCTGTACATTTTAAAAGAACAAATACCTAACAATTTATGCACACCAGTTCAGAACAAGAAGCCATATATGAATCTGACTAAAATATTTTCAGTATTGGTCTGAAACATCTTTTGTGGAATTGATATTGATTCAAAACATGGAATCGTCAACTAAACCATATTGTCTTTGTCTTACAAAACCATTTAGACCAGTTGAAACAGATATGTGAAAACACCTTGTATAACTGACTAACGTGTTACCTGGTATCTGACCTACATCTTCATCAAAGATCTGACTGTAATCCAACTGAGGTCGCATCAAATGTTCATCCCACCGTTTTGGTCTAAACAACAAAAGTAACCATAGCCGCACTTTAAAAACATTATTTATTGATATAGTTTTAGTTTTAAATAAGTTCATAATCATAAAATCAGGCTTTATTGATAATCATTAAATGATGTTTTGTTTGTCCTAGGGTGTTGTTTAGGGGATAATCATGTTTACCATTTTTTTATGTTTCTGCTGGTTTTACAGTAGCAAATTGATTTATACCGGCGACACAGAGCAAAGACAGTAAAACAGATATTTGCAAAATAAAAAGATGGATTGATGGATGGATGGATAGATAGATGGGTAGTTGAGTGGGTGGATGGATAAGTAGGGATGGATGTAAAACCAGCATGAACATAGTTATCCCCATTCTAATTCAATAAATGCATTTTCTTTTTAAAAATCTTTTAAATAATAATTTTTTAGAATAAAGGCAGCATTAACAAACACATAGTCACTACTAGTGTTTCAAGTCATCCGTCTTATAAAATAATTATAGTGCAAGCAGATTTAAAACAACTGCTTCTCCTAATATGTGTTTTGTATTTTAATTGTTTTATACAACTATACCAACCATTATTACCGATTTCACTTATTGCAAACACTCTCTGTGCTCAATAACAAAGATTGCCTTTACTTACTTCTGCATTCCTGTCTGTGTCACACACAACATCACACAAATGTTTATAAACAGCATTTACATCTTAAAATTTAGAGGAGCATGCATTTTGCTTTAAAAAAAGATTAAACATTGGTATTTTAAAGTATGTACGTCCAACTAAACAGCGAGAAGTAACGTATGAATATGTAAATAGGCTCTTAGGTAATCCTCCAACAGGTTCATGATGGTTTTACTGCCGCAAATGGATTTGATTAGCCACTCAAATTTTGTGATATATGCAGTGAATTAGAATATAAATTAGTAGTCAATCAGTATTTTATATGTCAGGATTACATTTGGAAAAATGTTACTCTATAAGTTATATTTAGGAATATTAAGTATTTGAGAACATTGTTCGAAGTTCAAAAGCAAATGTAGCCCTAACACCAATGTTCAAAGTGAACAAACAATCTGGTCCCAGTGTTTTGACAAAGAGAAAATTACAAGTGAAATACTGTTAGCACATTATACAAACTTTAATATTAAAATTCCTTTAAATATTCTGCACTAAATGAAGAGTCTCACTTCAAAGGTTCTTTTAAGTCGAGGTCTTGACTGTCTTTTCCCTCTGCTTTGTCCTTAGCAACATCACGCATACCCTGAAAGAAACATAAGTTTGATCGATATTGATATTTCTCATTCAAAACTAAAATAAACTATGCTCAGCGAAAAGACAACTTAAAGGAATGCTAAAGCAAGGCTTTTGGACTGGTATGCATATTCAACAATACATAATGCACATTATTGCTTAATATCAACAAGTATAATTGTATAGTTAATTAATAAAACGGTATAGTTAATTAATAAAACGGTATATAATGGGTACAGCCATTTTGTTCCATACCCGTGAATACGCCCTCTGGCGAGCTGGTGGTTACGTAATACCTAACATGTCATGTCAGTAATTAGTCTTCGAACTGAAGAAACAAAACATACCCGATTTTTACGGATACTTCACAATGTTCTGTAATAATATCCATCCGAGTAACACAGCAACGTGTATATGTGGTTTATTTTTCAATACAAAATAAACCACCATTGTTAAAGTGTTGAAATAACTGTATTATGTTTTGTACATAAATTAACCCACATACTGAAATAATAGCCGGACTGTTTTCTTGGTTAATTGGTCTTTTCTGTCCTGTACTTGCGGTTCCTGATTGGCAGGTGTATATTTAGATGGTCCCTAGACACACTGTCTAGACACCCTAAAAAGACTTGCCTCTTTTATTAAGATCACAGGGTATTGTGTGATAACCTCAAATCGTAATGGACATTACCAGCCATCCTGCTTTATTACTGTAAGTAATTCTGTAAAACCCTTGATTAAGTAGACTTGTCATAAATTAGAGCATTTGTTTACAGGCGTTGGACGGAGCTGATGTCACTTCTCCCCAAGCTATACCACGTCACAAAAAGGAAACAAAATGGCTTCCCCCAGTTAGTAGGAAAAATCATGGGGGTTTTTTAACTCTAAAATTAAAATTAATTTTTCATTTGTTAAAGTGTCAGTACGTGTTTGTGGTCCGGGTATGCATCTTTCCAACACATAAGGCTCTTGTTGGAGTTTAGTCAACCTTTAAGATTTAAATCCGAGCCAAAAAAGTTAAAAGTTTGTTTTGTTTGTTTGTTTAGAGCATATTGATTAATCATCATCTATTGGATGTCAAATCCGAGCCATGACGTTAAAGTCTTCACTTTATTAAAGTCTAGACTTTAAGGTTTATAAGCACAGGCCAGATGTTTTTTGTTTGGTTTGTTTTTGTGTTTTTAATTATATTTAAACATTACCGGTACATAATTAAATCTCCAAGACTTGCAAGAAAATATTTTCAAATGCATTATATGATGAATTAACACAAATTTAAAAATATACCTATATATATAAACAAAAATATTTACTTTCTTTTAGTTGTTTTACCAGTGATTACAATTTAGCAGGTTAACTTTTTATCATGACCAGTAAAATTTCTAGAAGACCTGGATTTTACTTTTAGATAAATAAATTACAATCATTAATTCAATAATATGTATTATTTGTTTGTGCTTAGTCTTATACTTTTATACTTCTTTTTCAAATTATTGTTTTGATATTATGCAAATATTTAATAATAATAATAATAAAGACCCACATGTACTCCATAATGTATCTAGAAGGATATGAAAATTAAAACACATTTACGAGGAATCATCACCCAGAAGTCCCCAAGCATTTTCACACCTTTTGTTGGCTCAGTTTACATCCAACTATTTTGCCAACCCTCTCAACAAAAATCATGGGGGAAACACTGAACATACCTTTAAAACACTGGACATACCTTTAAAACATTGGACATACCTTTAAAACAGTGGACATACCTTTAAAACACTGGACATACCTTTAAAACCTTCTCACTCTCCTGTCCATCCCTCCGCCTGCGTAGTCGAAGTTTTCTAGCAATTGGGTCACTCTTATGATCTGCAAATTAGATTTTAAACAAGCACTTTAATCATCAATAGAATCTCAATTTATCTAAAACTGTTACAGTAACAAATAAAGCTTTCTTAACAAGAATCCCATGAAATTAAATGTCTTGCCTACAATAAACCTTTTCGGTGCATTGTGATGACTATCATCAAGTGCAAATATAAAGCTAGAATTATAATTTGTGAGAAACAGTTCTAAATGCAAAAGATCTTTAATGCAACATTTTAATCCAGAAGTCGACCACCGACCCCACTGTAGTTAAAACAGTAATACCTATACATCTCCTTTATATTTAGTAAAGGACAGACAAGACCTGTTACCTTTACATTACTTGAGTGAGGGCGCTGGTGTTGTAATCAATGAGTATGCACCAGATTAAGTGCCAGTTAGATGACTTACGTGAAGGCTGTTCTTCACTGGAGGGCGCCGGTGCTGTAATCATTGAGTATACACCAGATTAAGTGCCAGTTAGATGACTTACGTGAAAGCTGCTCTTCACTGGAGGGCGCCGGTGTTGTAATCAATGAAAATGCACCAGATTAAGTGCCAGTTAGATAACTTACGTGAAGGCTGCTCTTCACTGGAGGGCGCCGGTGCTGTAATCATTGAGTATGCACCAGATTAAGTGCCAGTTAGATGACTTACGTGAAGGCTGCTCTTCACTGGAGGGCGCCGGTGCTGTAATAATTGAGTATGCACCAGATTAAGTGCCAGTTAGATGACTTACGTGAAGGTTGCTCTTCACTGGAGGGCGCCGGTGCTGCCCCAGCCAGTCTGAGCTGTGTGTTGAGTGAGAAGTCAATGTTGTAGTATGCCAAGTCTTTTTTCAGCTCTACTGGTTTTGGTGGCATTACTAGGTCCGGATTCTCCCGCACGTCCAGCGTCTGGATGAGAGTCAAAAATCATCATCAGTGACATGCAGACTCCTGAACACCATACTAGCTACCTTCGAAACACAATGTTCTATATTACACATTAGCTATGAAGACCAAAATGTTTACACAGCATTCTAACACCCTAGGGGCACTCGGTTCATATAGACAATTTTGCCAACACTTTGATCTCAGATCCTGGGGTAAATACTGGATAGATCATCAAAATTGCTGCAAATTAATGATGTTGAAGTTTTAAAATTACTCTATAGATGCAGTTATTATGAATTGCTAATCATAATAACATTTATGTTATACAGTAACAAACATTTTCTATGTATGCAAGTTTTATGATTTTTTTTTTTTAATATCACCGAACTGCTGTCCGATCCTAAATGTTAACAACTACAAAATATTACTCTCCTACCTTTAATTACCATTATATTTCCTACAAATTTTGTCCACATACAAGTTGTTAAAAACCCATTACATATAAGACTATCATGTCTCCAGTATCGACTTCGCTGACATAGCATAGGGAAGAATACATGCAGTTTTTAGCCGGCTGCCATTTTGCTTTTTTACTGAATATTCTTCAAGAGGGGTGAAAGCCTCCAAAGTATGTTACATAATTAATATAAAATCAATGATCTTTAGTGGTATATTGAAACAAACAAAAAATAATTTTAAAAATTAATATGACGTCATCACATTTTCTTTTATCTGATAACATGTGATCACGTTGTTAGATTAAGTCATATCCTTTCACCCCTCTTGAAGAATATTCCATAAAAAGTCAAAATGGCAGCCAGCACAAAATTACATGCTTTTTGCCCTATGCAATCTCAGCGAAGTCAATATTGGTGACATAGATATCATTTAGTATGTGGAATCTGTCATTGCAATGGTTTTTCCTAGATTTCTGTCTTGACAAAATGTGAGTAAAATCTAACAAAAAAATAAAGGTAGGAGAGCAATTTTTGGCAGTTGTTAACATTTTGGTTCGGACAGTAGAACCCAAAGCTAAGAACACCACCACGGTTTGCTAAAACTAACAAATATCAATATAGTAGGGCAGTGGTGAATATAACACAAACTGTCAAAATACCTCAAGTTCCGGCAGCAGATGAAGAATGTTCGGAAGTGTCACTAGTCGATTGTTTATTAGAATTAACTTCTTCAGTTTGCCACATCTGAAATAAAAACAGGCACTGATTAAATTTATTCAGGAAAGTAATTCTTTTTCAGAACATTGCATATTGGATCACATTTTACATATTAATGTTTTGAGCATCACATTTAAAGATATTTCAGTGTAGATGTAACAAAACTGAATATTAAGATATTTGATATAGATTTATGATGCAGTCAGTATGTCAGAACAGGCAGTTTAGTCAACAAGAAACAAAGGGACATATTTCCATACCTGCACAACCCTTCTGGTATCATTTCAAGGTTGTTTTGAGCAGCACTGAAAATTTCCAGATTATGCAGTTTACCAATGTTTGCTGGAATGCCTTCAAAATCCAGCTGGTTACAGTTCACATACAACTTTTTCAGTGATACTAGCTTGTGAAGTGACATCTAAATAGAAAGAAAGTAAAATTAGATGAAAACTTTCTATTAATCAATGTACTAATCTTAATTAAAAATGCTGAAGAAAAGGAGTGTTCAATGAGATAAAATATTATTTTAATTGAAAATAATATATCTGCAAGAAATTATGAACATAAAGAGAAAAATATACTGTCACTACTTACTAAAAGTTAAAGTTTGCTTTATTTAATAACAAGTGTCAACCCCACAGCATATGGATTAGTTAATGCACTACTGAAGGACAAACATTTGATAATTCTGACTCATAGTCCTCTGGGATATTTTATATGCACTTTCTCATAGACAGGACACAACATTTGATACACCAGTGTGGGGCAGTGGTTGGGACTCGGAAACCATGAATTAGCGAACAGGCCCACTGCAGGGAATGATCCATCAATCCAAGCATCTAAGGCAAACACTCTACCCACGAAGGTAGATCTAGCCCTGTCACTACTTACAATACACTTCCACCCTGGGCAGCATATGTAATAACTTTTAACATTTTAATAGCAGGAATTGGAAAACAAATATAATACCTAATAAGTGGGATTAAGCCAAAAAGTTTAAAATCCATTTCAAATCTAGTTAAAGTAATACCAAATTAAGTTACTTCCATTACTAAATTGTGTTTTTTTTATACAATCATAGCACCTCACTATATTTATTCAGTTATAAGATATAGTGAGTTTTATGTCTAGAGCATTATAGATTAATACAAAATAAACAATAAATATGCAGTTTTGATTTAAATTGTTAATGGTAAACTTACAGGAAGACAGATTAGTTTGTTCCTGGAAAGATTCAACGTCTCCAGATTAACCCAAACATCTGAAAATAAAAATACTTTGTGAGAACAGATGATACAAAAGTTGAGAGCGAAAAAAACTAACACATTAACAACAACAAACATTTCAAGGCATTAAGCATTTTGTCAACTATAAACTGATTTGGTGAATAAAGAAAAAATAACTTGTGGTTTAACAGTCAGAATTCATCAAATTCGTTTTTAAAAATTGAAAAAAGGTTGTTTTGTTTAACAATACTAATTCTTTAAAATACAATAATAAAAAATTAACACATCTTGCTTTCAAAGAACATTCTATAGTGGAAATGATAAATGTGTTCATTCAAGTAGGAGTGAAATCAAGTGATGCTTCAATACATTCCAGGTTTCTCACCTATCATGAGAGATAACTCTTGTATACAATTGTTGCTGAGATTGAGTCTCTTCAAAGATATCAGTTTGTACAGAGCTTCTGGCACCCGGGGAAGATCATTGTGTGACAGATCAACATCTGAAATTACACAACTAACAAATCAATGGAGAGAAAGACTAAATAATTCACATAGCTAATATTTAACGACACCCTAACTTGAAAAACACACACTTTTGAGTATCGGTCATACGTATATGACAACCAGCATTAACTTAAAAGCAAACATTGTAAAATTATTAATAAAAATCAGTGTGAACAGCTGTCCCATTCAAGAGTTTAAAGAAGATAAACACAAATGCTACTGTCAGACCAAGAATGTTTTTTATAGAGCTGTGGTAAACCATACCAATATTGTTTTGAATTATGAACATAAAATGGAAAACATATTTGAAAACATTATCACATATGTTTATTCAACTCATTATAAAACTTGTACAGCACTTTTAAGTAGATCCATGAGAAAGTTGCCACCCACGCAACACAATGAAAAAAAAGCACACGCAAGGGAATGTAAAAACAACGTAAGAGCAACAACTGGTTGGTCTTACAAAATGCCGTGTACCTTGTAAGTTAGTCAGCGTGTCAAGTCCAGTTGGGAAGTTGGCAAGTGTTCGCTGTGTGTTTCTCATGTACAGCGTCTGCAAGGCAGTCAGGGCTGGAAGCTGTCTGCAATACAAACACAAACTACAGTAAACAAGACGGCTGACTGGAAAGTGATCAATCTTCACAGATATACCTTGTACCATCTTCCATTTTAAGTGTGTGTTTTTTTAATAAATCCAGTTTGATTTTATATAAAAGGTAAAGGAAAATTATTCTAAAATTTTGTTTTAAAATTCACAAATATGTTTTATAAATTGCACAAAGAATTTGTTGTTTTTTAATATCCATAGCACATTCCTTTTCTTTTTATAACTGACAAAAAACAATCTATAGAGACTGGTATAATTATAGTTCAGAATTTGAATAACTAAATCTGTAATAAAGAATTTGTAAAACAATTTTTCAATAATGGGCACAAGTATATTATTCTATTTCTACCATCTTGTGAAAAATTTAAATGATAAAAGAGTTGTAATGTAATGAATTACTGTGTATGAATACAGACTGGGTGTTTTATGAACAAACTACTGCTCTAATAGTTTATAATTGTTTATTGAAAGAAAGTAAACCATTTCAAAATTGCAAAGGTGTTTGGGGAAATATGCCAAAAAACATTAAATGAAATAAGTTTTAATATATTTTAAAGAATAAAAGAAAAAGTTTTTTGTAGCATTTTTAGTATGCCAAGAATACCCAATAATTTATGCAAATGGGCGATTGGCATGTTTGATGCATGTTGACAGAAGACGTTGCAAACAATAGGAAACACCAATGACTTGCCACGTTGTGGACGTCCGCATGTTACAACGTGTGGTCAAGACCACTATATCAGGAACATGCATTTGCACAATTGATTCCAAACTGCCACTGCTACTGCGGCTAACACACCTAGGCTTCATAATAACCGAATCAGTGGGCAAACTGTTCGTAATTGTCTGTGGGAGAACGGTTTACATGCACAACATTCTTAGGTCGGATGCGTTTTAACGCAACAGCATCGTCTAAATCGTCTTAATCAGGCACATGTACACACTCGTTGGATACGGCAACGCTGGAATACAGTTCCTTTTTTTAGATGAATCCAGATTTTTTTTACAACGTGGTGATGGCAGGGTGCTCATCTACCGTAGTAGAAATGAACGCTATGCCAACTGTTGTGTTCTTCAACGAGATTGTTTTGGGGGTGGGGGTTCTGTCATTGCCCATGGTTATTGTTCACCACTAGTCGTCATTGATGGCAATTTAAATGCTCAACGTTACCGCGATGATATGCTCGCTCATCACGTCATTTCCATAAAAATGCCAACATCTTGATTTTTCAGCATGATAATGCCACCTCTCATACAGCTAGAGACACTGTAAATTTTCTTAAGACAAATAACATTGACTTCACTGATGACTGGCCTGCTAAAAGTCCTGATCTCAACCCCATCGAGCATGTCTGGGAAAGTATGGAAAGACGATTGAGGCGTTGTCTCAACCCACCCACTAACGTCAAGCGCTCATTCAGGAAGGCACAATATTACACAGGCAGAAATGAATACTTTAGTCAATTCTATGCACCTACTATGCACTGCAGTGATCAATTAAAGAGGTGGTCATACCCATTATTAAGTTTTGTTTTTAACCCTTACCACACTTGGTCAAAATTTCTCCCAGTTTTTGTTAACCTATGGCCATGATTTTTGCATCATGGAACACTCGTTGAACGCATGTATAACAATTATTCTCCCGGTTTGTTTTCATCAAGTTATGTTCAAGTAAAGTTAGCAGCAGTTTCTTATTTTGTTCAGAATATGTTGAAAACAAAAATGATCTACATCGATTGAACTCTTTACATCGGTGAGAAAGAGGAAATGGAAAAGAATTAATAAATGAATGTTTAATGACACCCCAGCACAAAAATACACGTCATAAAAGGTAAGGAAATGGAAAAGATGGCACATTTAAAACAATGGCTCTTTGTGTCTAACGTGGTTATTTCAACATCTGGTTGTCTAACATTTGGTAAGTTTTCCGAGAATGACAACAGAAACTTTTGTTTTGTTCTGTTTAATGACATCACTAGAGCACTTTGATTTATTAATCATCAGCTATTGGATGTCAAAGGTTTCGTAATTCTGACGTAGTCTTAGAGAGGACATCTCTCCATTACTTTATATGCACCATTCCACAAGCAGGATAGCACATACCATGGCCTTTGATATACCAGTGTTGGTGCACTGGCTGGAGTGCAAAATAGCCCAATGAGCCCATGAACAAGGATCGATCCCAGACTGACTGCACATCAACGGAGCGCTTTACAAGAATGACCCAAAACATAAACAAAAAACAATACAAAATGTTTATTGGTACAATTTAGCACCAAAGTGTTTTCTACATTTCCCAAAGTATCACCACTGTCTTCATTACACCAGTCAGGGGACTGACCAAGGGAGATCAACACTACACACCATCATTTCTCACCAGTTTCACACCCACCATCGCTTTATTACACCAGTCAGGGGACTGACCAAGGAGATCAACACTACACACCATCATTTCTCATCAGTTTCACAGAGTATCACACCCACCATTGTCTTCATTACACCAGTCAGGGGACTGACAAAGGGAGATAAACACTACACACCATCATTTCTCACCAGTTTCACAGAGTATCACACCCACCATTGTCTTCATTACACGTCAGGGGACTGACAAAGGAGATCAACACAACACACCAGTTTCACAGAGTATCACACCCACCATCGCTTTATTACACCAGTCAGGGGACTGACCAAGGAGATCAACACTACACACCATCATTTCTCACCAGTTTCACACCCACCATTGTCTTCATTACACTTCATTACACCAGTCAGGGGACTGACCAAGGGAGATCAACTACACACCATTATTTCTCACCAGTTTCACAGCCATAAAGACAACAAACACCTTTCAGTTCAGCATGCTAATTGATGGTGTTCCATGAAATTAGAGATCTCACTCAACAAGGTGGACATACCGAAGCTGTGCGTGTATCAAAGGATTGTTGTTGAGAATCAGTGTCTGCAAGTTAGTTAGACGTCGCATCTGAGGTGGGAGGGTTTCTGTAAGGTAAAGAATGGTAACCATTACAATAATACAGAGATTAACATTTACCAAGTCTGATACACTGCTACTGAAACCATAAATGCTGTAAAAATATAGACACACTTTTTCTAATGCAGAATGATTTTAAATTTAACTGCATAACACAACTTTTATGCCAATTTAAATGTTCCCTAAAAATGGGACCAATAGTCTGCCCAATCCACAATGTTACAAAAATCAGTCACACTATGTAAACAAAATTCCATCCCAAAATGATTTTAAACATATACAAGAGTATAAAGTCATGATGGAAAAGTAGGGAATGTTTTAGGTAACGATGCACTCAACACATTTTATGTACAGTTATATGGTGTCGGGCATATGGTTAAAGACCACATAAATATTGAGAGGGGAAACCCGCTGTCACCACTTCATAGGCTACTCTTTTTGATTAGCAGCAAGGAATCTTTTATATGCACCATCCTATAGACAGGATAGCACATACCACAGCCTTTGATGTACAAGTTGTGGTACACTGGATGAAACCAGAAATAGCATAATGGGCCCACTGATAGGGATTGATCCCAAAACGTCATGATGGGATTTTGAGAATCAAACTTACCCAGGTTGTTGTTACTCAGGTCAACAAAGGTCAGGTCAGTTAAGTTAATAAAAAGTTGATTCGGAATCATCTCAATCCTGCAACAAAATAATGTAAACATGTAATACAAGAAATATTATATAGACCAAAATATCGTTATTACTATAAGGTTAAAGCTATAATGTTACTTTCCCACCCTAAATCATTTACTAATGACACAAAACACAAAAACACACACACTATCCCCCTGCTTATTTACTTTCTCTAGCTTAAGAAGAAATATCTATATGTTTGAAACTTTTCCTTTGTTAAAAAAAAATCAGAATGCATCAGAATGTGGATGATGTCAGATTTTTGTAAGAACTTTTTCTACTGAACTGGCCATTTAGAATTTCCTTGTGATCAGATAATGAACACAAGTAATTCTCTGTTTACAGATCAGATTTTAACATTTAGATCAGGAACATGTTTGCTACTATTAATAATTAGAATTTTAGTTAAATATTCACATACATTTCCAGTGATGTTTAATTCTCTAACAGTATCAGTATTTCAAATTTAATAAAATATGCCTCCCCTTCTACCTAAAAAACACCACTCTCACTGCTCTATTTTTCTCTTATTATTATTAAAAACAAATTTAAAGACAGTCATACACCTACTAATTAATGCTACATATCTTTCCACAAATTATTATTTATTTATCTTATTTTACTTTTAACTATCATTTATATCATAACATACAAATTCATTTGAAATACCTGGTATTTATAAAGTTGAAATTTTGTATTTACTTATATATTTATTAATTTTCTTTCTTTCTTCATTTCGTTCTTGTATTTCTACTTATCATTTATATTAGAAACATACATCATTTGAATTCGCCCCAGTATTTTCCATAGAAATGAGAGATGTTTGTAAAAAGGAGTACATATTTCAAGTAAATACTAACAAATATGTAACTAAGTTAGTCTGGCTTTACAATAATATAACAATAATTAAGATAGTATGATGTATGATTTTAAAAAACTTACTCATTGTAACTAAGATTTAGCACTAGTACAGATGTCGAATTCTCCAGCTCTGGTGGAACTTCTTTCAACTGGTTGTGACTCAAATCCTGTGGTTTGGTTTTTAAAAAGAATAAAATTACTTTACATGTATAGCATGCTGCTTCAAAATCTTACAAATGCTGTATACACAAAAAAAATTTATGGTATATTTCACAGAAATATTTCAGAATAACAATACAGATAGTTACATTTTATTATTTTTTAAGCAGCTTAACAGATGAGAGAAATGTTCTGCTACAAAACAAATATACTGTAGATCCTGAAATTAATGCGATCATAATATTAATGCGAAAAATGCGAGGCCATGCCAGTGTCTGCGCTTAACTTTTTTTGTTAATTGCCATCCGGGCAAGTGGGGACAGCATTTTCACTTGCCTGGATCTATTTTCACTTGCCCGAATAACATTTTCTAAAAAAAGCAACAATATTGCAGTAGATTATAAGAGAAAACATTTGTTTTGAATACTGTCCTGCACTCAACGAACCCACTATTTAAATAAAACACTGAGCACTCTTATAACCGACACAACCCCTTCCTTCCCCACCCCATCTCAATGAAATAATAACAATTGAAAAAAAACCCACCGAAAATATAATGTTCAGTGGATACGATCTATGATGTGTACACATAACCAGGGCTGAATCTTGTCGACATGAATTTGTGCCCATATTTACATGCGACTTAACTTACCTTACACCTATTCTTATATTGGGCATATGTTGATATGTAAAAGCAGACCTACACTTTTTCATGGTGCAAAGTAGGCTACATAGCTGTACTTTTATTTATATTAATTAAAAGAAGAAGAAAAAATCGGTCGCCAGGCGGGCAACCTTACTGTGGGTTTTCAGTCGCCCGTCGTCGTTTTCAGTCGCCAGGGGCGATCGGGCGACCGTTAAGTGCGTACCCTGCCATGCTATTCGCATTAATAATATGACGCATTTATTTCTATGTTTTGTCTGTATTAAAACGA
>JAECMU010053747.1:0-11897 GCA_016106625.1 Dracogyra subfuscus | reverse complement strand
CAGTTTTAGAGAGGAAACCCGCTGCACTTTCCCATTTCCCATCCTACGCCATCCCTATCAAGGCTAGGCGATGAGTCACACACCAAGTACGTCAAGGCTATGACTTACACCAAGGTCGCACACCTGCCCAGGTATACCAGTCACTGCCTTCTAGGTCGGTCAATGCTAAACAAATCGGTCAGTACGTCAGTACCAACCTAAGTCGGTCAGGGGCCGGTCTAAGTAGGTCAGGGGCCGGTCTAAGTAGGTAAGGGGCCGTTCGAAGTAGGTCAGGGGCCGGTCTAAGTAGGTCAGGGCCGGGTCAGTAGGACGTCTAAGTAGGTCAGGGCCGGGTCAGAGGGACGAGGTTACGTGACGTCATCAAGGTCAAGGTCACGGAAAGTAGGACATGACGCCATATAGGCCTGGGTACTACTAACATGTTCAGGAGACAACCATTATGTTCTAAACTTTATACTCGATATTGCAATCGCACGTGTTGTTCGTGTGCCGCACGTGCAAGACTCGTAACCAGATTTGCTGATTACGTGGTACAGGTGCACATGTTCCTGTTAAGTTTGCAACGGAAAACGGTAGAGGCCTAAACCACTGTCTAGAAAAACAGCTCTGATTAATTTTGAACGGCTTTTACGCCATGCCACGCCTATCATATTTTGAACGTCACCGCTCGGTCGGGATGCTCGAAACTGGAATGGCGCATAACGCGAAACACGATACAGAATTTGTGGCGACCTTACCAACAGTAAGGCAACACCAGATACGTCACAAGCACAGGACAACCATATTCGGGTAACACATCTTCTGAATCGATTTCGGGCGGCAACTTTGACAGCCAGAACCATCCCTGGGTGGAGAGCAATCAGTGCCAGGACAGTTCGCATCCGTTTATTGGAGCACAACATCAGGCCGCTACGAAGTCACCGAAATGAGCGTCTAACATGGAGTAGACGGCATTTACGATTCACCTGTCGCAACTGGTCAGGTGTGCTATTCACCGATGAATCCAGATTCCATTTTGACAGTAGTGATGGTCGAAATCGAGTCTACAGGCGTGTTAACGAACGCTACGCCGACGCTTGCGTTGTGCAGCGTGCAGGTTTCGGCGGCGGGAGCGTCATGGTGTGGGGAGGCATCACTTCACACGAGAGGACGCAGCTGGTGATTGTGGGTGGAAATCTAACTGCCGTACGCTACAGGGATGAGATCATGTTACAGCAAGACAACGCTCACGTCGTACGTGTAGTGACCGACTTCCTGAGACAGCAGAATGTCAACACACTGCTTTGGCCCGCTGTTTCGCCTGACCTGTCGCCCATTGAGTACGGATGGGACGAAATGGAGAGAGGCCTACGTCTCCTGCCAAACCAGCCATTGACCTTGAACCAACTGGGTCGTGACCTTGTTCAGATCTGGAACAACATCCCACAAGGATTTCTTAACCATCTGGTGTCATCAATGAGACGTCGTTGTCAGGCCTGTGTGCACGCACACGGTTGCCATACACGGGATTGACATTGTGAACTCACTTTCGACGCCACCCCTCTTTATGACCCAGAGATTGGTAGCAACAATGCCAGACGTTTTTTCGTCTTGATTTGATATTGTGCGTAAATGGCAAATAAATAATGTGTGAAATAATTGTGTTGATTTAATTACAAATAAGAAAATCACACCACTTTTAGTAAAGCACAGGAACTTTTTTCGCTAGTATAGATAGTCTGAAATAGTCTGAAATAGTTTAGTTGCCAGTAGCTTGTGCCAGTGATTTACACATACAAATTTGACGTACACCTTTGTACACCGCAGCTGCAAGTAGGTCGTTTGAAGTTATTTCCATTCTGCTCTTCAGCGAATATGCTGTTGAGTGAAGTAAAGCGCCAAAACTTTTTACTCGATGACTGACAAACACCTTATATACGGTATATAATTATTTTATTTAAAGGGTCGCCGAAAGAAAGAGGCGTAATTTAGAAAACGAGAACAAGAATGGAAACGTCATCTGACGGTCTAAGTTCAGTAACTCTTCACAAACTTGACGCGAAATAGGAATGGAGTGTTCATTATGTACAGCTTTATTTTGTCTTATAGTGCTTGCTATTGTATTTCTGATTGTTGTAAGTTGTCTTATTAATTGAAATGCGACATTTTAGACGGTTATAATATAAACTTCCATTATACAATCAGGTGACAGTGTATTACTATGTGATTTACTGTTTGGAACATCGTGGGTACCTTGCTGCTGGCTGACACTGACTGAGCAGTGTGTGTTGTTGGTAGTCTGTGAGGGTATTGCATCACTTTAGAACATCGGAAATTTAATACATATAGGTGATACATTGTGTTTCTTAGATACACTGGGTTGTAGGATCATATAACCCATGATTGGCATATATATGTATTACCGATAGGCAACATGTGGAGGGAGAGAAATTTTGCTTAGTCTTTGGAATGGGAACAGGCTAAAACGGAACCACTACCAAAACGGAACCATTTTTGTTGGCGAAAACGGAACCATTTTCGTTGGCGAAAACGGAACCATTTTCGTTGGCGAAAACGGAACCGAGTGTGGCTGTAACGGCACCGCACTGTATTGGCTAAAACGGAACCACACATAATAAGAGAGAGAGAGTGCCACGTTTTACTTGAATGTCTCGCTTACCCGCCTACTTTTAAATTTTGATCACTGTTACTGTAACGACATCCAAAAAGTGTATTTTATCTTGTCATGTCCCGACCCGATATATGTATTTTATTTGCCAAAACTCCGTATAATATAGAGTGGTTCATTACATTACAATTTTATTACTTTTATTGATTGTATGTATATGTTATATGTATTTTTATTCTGTCATAATGAGGTGAGACTTTAATAAACTGTCTGTCTGTTACACCACAACACACATTATAAATGGCGTACGAGTCCGGGTTTTAGAACGTCGCCATGCGTGTCTGCTGCTAACGTAATAATCATTTGACGATATGCGTTAATGACGACAACTCGCGAGTGAATTAAAAGTGCAGTTATGCTTGTATTTGACCGTAGAACTATTGAATGACCATTAATAAACACAACATATTTTGGGGGATGGATGTAGCTCTTAAATTACACCTGTATTGCTAATTGTTAGTCCCCATCAGCGATCCCGTCTAGCCGGAGTGTCGCAGACAAAACATCAAAGCTCACAGTGTTCACTGCTTAGCCGGGCTTGCTTGGTTAAGTACACAGTACACAACAATCGATTGCTTGTAATAGAGTAAATTGTTGCCTTCAGTACAACTTATTTTTAGCTTGAGCACGTGCTAAGATTACTATGTCTAATGGAGGCCCTATGTGGAATCACAGTCAATAGATGTTTTGAAAATCAAATGATCCCAATCACAAGTTAACCGAAGCCAGTCTAGTAACAAATAAAAATAAACAATGATACATAATACATAATAACAAACATAAATATACAGTATATACATGTACAGAACAATGGTGGGTGTGGTTTACTATATTTTCATTAAAGATATAATATTTAAAAACACAGTTATATTTCTATTTTAACATTTTTAATGTTGCTCCTGGATGTTTAGTCGACATGAACTGGGCCATGGATGTATGAGCATCTGGAAAGCAGCTGGTTCACTGAAATGTCTCCATCTTTAAAAAGCCTGCCAGGCTTCAAATAGCTCCTCCTGGCGCTGCGTCGCTCTCTCGTGGATGTAAGTACGGAGTCTGCCTTCCTGTACCAGCCGCATTTGTACTGGCAGCATCGACGCTTCAGTGTACAGTTCTGGGATCAAACGGTAGATGCCCAGTGGCTGGTCTCCGACTTTGGTGTTAATTCTTCTATGCCACCCTGCAATAAATAAAAAATATATAATAAGAAGGTGGTTTTCTGCATCTTTTTATCTGTATGGTAAAATACCTAATATATGTTATTTATATTTTATGTAAAATGAATCTTTGAAATAATGTATTTAGTGAAATAGCTACTTTTCCAATGTAGGCCTATAACATTCCTGACATGTCTCACCTTCAACGTGGTTGTTGGTTCTGACAGTGACATTGTAGACTGACCAACAGCATGGAAGGAATACTGGATGTTCCATCCACTGTCGACAGAAATAATTCATTAATTCCCTGATCTGTCCATGTTGAGAGACGAGAGTGTTTATTTTGCCAAACATCACCTGAATATGTCGGGTGGGAAGGAACGGCAGGGCCATTAGTTTCCTCACAAACCTGTGAATAGAATTGTCCTGTCTGTATGCAACCTGAAAAATATATTAAGAAATAGAAATAAAATATTTTTAAAATAATACATAGAATATTTTTAAAAATTCATAAAATACAATTTTCATATATTTTCATAGCTGTATATAAAAAAAATAAAAATGTCAGCAATAATATATCGCTTAATTACCTGCAGGCCAAGTTCTTGGCACTTTCTCAAAATGGCTTGTGTCAGATGAAATAAGCAGCCACGTAGCCTCACATCTGGAAAGACCCTTTTTACAGCCTTCCACGTAGCTATTTCGAAATCCATCACTGCTGTGGTGATGCACCTCTCTTCGGGCAGCAGCAGAAGGAGTTCCCGAAAAACCCGTATGTAATCAATGGTTCTTCAACAGGACATAATCACAAAAACCAAAGGCAACATTTTCATGTCCTGACCAGTACGCACAAAAGCATGAATAGACAGTAGCTGGTAAAATGGCTCTTTCACAATCTTGAAAGTGCCATCAAGAAACCACTGTCTACTCCTGCTTAACTGCAATAACTGCTGGTCAGTGGCCAAGATTATGTGCCTCTGGCCCCTGAATCTTATGTCCCCCTTCACGAATCCATTTGGCAAGAAATCTTCATTCAGCTGAAAAAAAGAAAAAAGTATTTTTATTCGCATGATTCTCATTAAACAGTTTATACATAATTGGTTTTTGACTGTGAAAACAGTAACATATAACTTTACCTCAAAAGTAAGATTTCTTGGTTCTTTTGGCCGAATAGTTTCTCTGGTCCTGTTTGCCATCCTTATTAATGTCGTCTGCTTTTGACGTCCACCTGGGTTGGCTGGGTTTAGGAAGATGCGTTGAGCCTTTTCCACAATTGAGTTGCCCGACTCATACACGTTGGCAAGTGCTTTACCTTTTATCTGAAATTTATAAGAATCTCATAAGAAACATATATGTAACAAAAACATCCAGAGCACACGATATGTGAAACAGTTACATAGACAAAATTAAATACCTACAAATACCATAAAGTCATAAAAATTATACTTGCCTCCACTCTTACTTTTACAGATGTGAGCATTCCTGGTTGTGGTTGGTGGTTGTGTCTGTGAAGCCCAGCACTGAACACATCCTGACTTTGAATCACAGAGGCAGGACATGTTGATGTTTTGTTTCTAACACTACATCGCCAGTACACCTTTATACCAGCAATTTTCTGTGAAAATCAATAAATTCAATAAATGAACTGAATGAACAAATTATTTCATTTTATTAATAATGAAGTAAGTAAATAAATAAAGGCTGAATTAATAATAGCAGTGAAAGAAGAAATATTTCATACCCGTAATACAAAACTGTATCCATGGCTGTCCAGTAACAACCTCTTTCCTTTTTGTGACCCGTTTTCAATAATTGTATATACATTTTCTTCGGCCAGTCCTGGATCCGGTATATCATTGATTGGGTCATCAGTGATGGATCTATTCAATAAATGAAATGCTGTTAATATTACCTAAACTTCAGGGTTCATATACAGGAAATATGTTGATCGCTCTAAATCTAAATACATACATATATATGTATTCCAACTCAAATATGACATTTGTAATGTTATTATAGAATATAAAAATATAGACAATTATTTAAATATATAAAATTCGAACATTACAGTTTGACGCCGAAAGTATCTCACCTTTCTTGTACCTGTACCAGCTCTCCACATTGGGAGGCTGTGCGTTAAGTAAACAAGTAAGGGTATCTGGTTGTTGTAGATCTTTTTTTCCTTATATAATAGCCTACAATTAAACTCAAAACACAATGGTTTGGAGGCTTGGACTTCTTATCAATTTATATAAAGTTGTCATCAAAAGAAAAGTTCATTAAACGGACATTCCCAAGTTAGCTGCAATTTTAAAGATGTTATCGACTAACAGAGACTTTTTAACGATTGTAATTACATATATATGAAATATACTTTTCTGCATAAAATATTAGTCGCTGTATATTAAACGTGTTTCTGGTCATTTTATTTTTTTTAAATAATGTTATTTGAAGAGAGAATCCAGTTTGGGCTTCTTACAAATATTAAGACGGCCAAAAACATATTGAATATACATACACTGGTATTCAAAATAAGAAAGTATATTTAATATGTAAGTTTAATCGTAGAAATATTTTATTACTCGGAAACATTATAATGCAACAAACTCAGGAATGTCCCTTTAAAAAGTGTATCAACAAGGCCAAAATTAGAATTTGTATTCAATTATTATTTTCGATCTGCAAAATGTAATTTTGAGTGTATAAATTGTATTAATTAAGAATCAATTCTATAAAATTATATATATATATTTTTCCTTTTAAAAATATATTAAACTAAATGGTCGACAACTGTTCATATTTGTTTTCACATAGGGCATTTAAAAATGGAAAATGACGAAACGCACATGCGCGCTACGCTACGACACTTTTTGCAAGCGCATGAACGCAGTTAGAAACGTCGCACTCTTTTCACTTTCCTTTACGTGCACATTGTTGATTTTTCACGTTTGGGACGTCGATTGTATGCGTTAATTTTTATTTTTTTTATTTCGGTGCCGTTTTAGCCAACACAGGTTCCGTTTTGTCCACATATTTTGGTGCCGTTTTAGCCAACACAGGTTCCGTTTTCGCCAGTTTGGTTCCGTTTTCGCCTGGTGCCGTTTTGGCACGGTTCCGTTTTAGCTATAACCCTTTGGAATGGACTGAGGTGTCTGATTATTGCCACCGTATCATGGGTAATAGGTTCAAACTTCCATAATGGACCCATTGAGTTCCCAGAAGCTGAAGGTTGTATGGTGTGTGCTGTCCTGTCAATAGCGAACAGCATTTGAACTATTTTTAATGTAAAAATGTAATGTTTTCTCAAAAAGCTGAATCAGGTGTGTGACATCTGATAGCCAATAATTAATTAATCATGTAAAACTAAATCATAAATGTCATCTTTTGTAAGCCAACAATTAATAAAATACCGGTATATGTTGTTATTTTGATTATTATGGCCCATATTCAATGCAGTATATACAATAAAACAAAATTAATAATCTGTAGGACTATTTCATTAATATACTGTAAATCAGAAAATTTTTGGCGAGAAATATATGTTTTTGAAATTAGTGGGGACATTTAAGATGCTAAGTAAATTGTATGTGATTGTTTTGTCTGTAATTAACTGTACACATAACAGAAGGTAAATGATAGCAACAGAGCCTCCACAAGCCCAAAATATTGGAATCAAGTTCTCACGGTCAAACTCGACCTGGACTTGAATACTTGACATTTACACAAGATGATAATGAGAATAAGAAATAAATTAAAATAACATTATGCAGCTTAATTCCAGCGTTGAACATGAATGCCAAATCATGCCATTGTATTGCAATCCACACATTGGAATTTTGTTTTCCCTCCATGTCTCATAGCCCTATAATGTAACTGGCAGAATCTATACATCAAAATGTTGTACAAAATATGTAATTAGATTCCTCTTCCTTGCATGGGTACTCGAGTCCTATGAATGGACTCGTTAAGTCTTGCTAGACTCGACCCATGCCAAAGTACTCCTAGGGTCTCCTAGAGACACTAAACAGCAAACAACAATAGTTAACATGCTTAACAGAAGTTAGTTTCACTAGAGCTTTTTTTTTACAAAATGTGCATTAAGGTGTTACTAGTAACTAAGTGTGGCATAATATCATAATTGGTCAAAAATATTATTTCAGCTAATCCTACAACTTAAGCATAGTCTTTTTTTAGTTTGTGATATTATGACCTTTGTAAAGTTTTACATCACTACCGGTAATTAATATGTCATATTTTAGGATTTAAATACATTTTAAGATTGCTAATGTTTTATGATTGACATTGTATGCTTTTAAACAGGTTTTTCAGTGAAGTGACAGTCTGTTTTCTTGACATATTTTGAACAGAGTCTGGTGATAATGTACATCATGTCTGTTCCATACCCCGATTTGGGCAGATCAGAGAGTGAGAAGTATTTCACCAATCCAAGTACCAGTGAAAAGATTCCATTTCCTACCATCCATGACCCACCTAGTGTAGATTTATCAGTCATAGTTCCAAGCTACAACGAGGAAGACAGATGTAAGTTGGTTATATCATTCTTTGTGTCAGTTGTATGCATGTGTAATTAGTGATTTCCCAAGAAATTTGGCATGGTAGACCAAACATTTTTGGAGCATTTTCATCATTTTCGGGGCACTTATTTTTCATTAAAAATATACAACAATTAATGGAAATAAACATTAATGTAATTTATGTACTTGCTTTAATAAGTGAATGGCAAAATATATAAATAACATATTTTATTAATTAATAATACCATTTTGAGTGTTTTATAAAGGTAATTTTAGAATTAATTAGTGAAAAAGCCTTGTTTAAATCTCAGGGCAGCATGATGCTGATTAAGGTAAGATGGTGCTAGACTTTTGAGGCATGATGCTGCATCATACTAAAACAAGCTATGGAAAACACTATGTACTGGTATAGGTAAACAACTGGTAGTGAAAAATATGTTTAAAGCGGCATTCCCTTGAATATTTTTATTATTTAAGCATATAGAACAGAATATCCCATTACGTTTGGTGCATAAATGACTCCGCACTCATCATTGGTTTCACTATGCTGGCTTATCCAGGTCAGTCACAAAGCCATTATTTTGAAACTGGGACACATTTGACGGGCTCCTACCAATCTCGGTTTTCATTGGTTTATCACAAGTGTTAAATTCCCCAACAAGAGATCATGTGATATTTCGCAATTTTTTAACAAATTTAACTGTCTTGATTGAGGGATTGTCTCATATCTACAAAACAAATTTATATCTATAGTGGTATGGTACAACACTTTTCCAGGGGTCGATGAGTGGGGGATTTGCCTTGAAATTTTAACAGTGTCCAGCTGTTGGCATACGCGTTACATGTAAGGATGTGTTACTAATTACATAATGCTCTTGGGGTAGAGGAAGAGGTCCTGTGTTCAATTTACAAAACATTTTTCAAGTCTATATGTTATTTTTATTCATTACTTAGACCTAAAAAGGTGGGGTTTGTTTTTGAAAATGTGTAGACAGTCTAGGATCAATCCCCATTGGCGGGTATATAAAAGACCATGGTATGTGATATCCTGTCTGTGGGATGGTACATATAAACAATTCAATGCCAAAAAAAGAAAAAAGAAATGTAGTGTGTTTCCAAAGTGCATGTGCAGAGATTTCAGCGGGGTTTGGGTTATAGACTGTTGAGCGAAGTTTATATGGGGCCATGCTCCTTCATTGTCTACTTTACTTAGTATATTTTATTTAAAAATATATACATGGTTAATGTGTTACTAGTATACAAATTCAACTTTGAAAGTTCTATTAACTTCATAAAATATTAATTCAGCCATAGGAAGGTACGATTGTCGATAATACGTTGTCAAGATCAAACCAGTTTTAACGAAAGACTCTATAGTACCGTATCCTCAATCAAACGTTCTTTGTACAGCACAAGCTTTCTCTTTTAATTATTTGAGACAAACCCTACAATTTGAAATCGGCAAACACACGTGTTAACTGAAACTGACAACAGGCTGTCAATTGTACCTTTCTGAGCTAAGGTGGCACTGATGATAAATCGTGCATATACTTTTGATGATATTCTTTAATACTAATAGCGAACACACACAAGTTTTTTAAAAATGCATTTAAGCTTGTATTTTATATTTGTACATGATGTTATAATATGGTAAACAGATAATGTAACTTTAAAACAGGGTTTTTCACTTTTAAATAGATATAATATTCAAAATGCCAATAGACTAAGGATTACATTTCAAGTGTCTTCATGTATGAGGTCTGCTATCCACTGTGTAAACATTGTTGTTAAACATTCCACCAATTGTTAATATAACCATATGTTGAATACCAAATAGATGTAGTTTACAGATGGTACTAGACCATATAACTTTCAGCTGGATCAAAGTTCAAGGTGCACTCAACGTTTGATAGAGCAGTTAATACCATAAGTCCAGTCATTGGTGATAAATGTGAATGTATTGAGTTTTATCAGGGAAAACATTTCTGCAATTTTATTTCATTTAGTACCTCTATGTTAAGTAACCTTGTGTTTGAATGTATGTAGGGTGCCTGTAAATAAAAGTACTAAACTTTTGTGTAGAACTAGGGTAGTCATAGATGCTACATATTGTCTCTGAAATGATCAGCTTAAACCCCAATTTTTTATGTTTCACTTTAAAGGTGAGGGTTGTAGTTGCTATATACCTGTGGTGTTTATGTCGATTGAATTGGGAGTTTTAGCCACATATGTTACTATTGTCATCTATGGGATTTGATTTGGTGGAATATACCCTACAATGCATTTAAATTTTGTTTCAGTACCAGCGATGCTTGATGAAGCCCTGGAATATCTGGAAAAAAGACAGGTGTGTAGTGTTTGGAAACTTGTAGAAAGTTTTGTATTCTTAGATAAGAAAAGTGGTCACAATACCACCTCCCTACTGATTGTTGCCTATCAAAGTCACTATGGAGTATGGGCCAGAATATTTGTCTGTCTACTGTCCCATTTAACTGAATTATGGTTATACATGTAATATATAATCATGATTTGTCCAACAGGGTTTAATTCGGGCTGAATAAATTGATGGTTTGCTGAAATTTGAGCTGATTTTGACTCCAGTTGAATATTAGTGTATGGATTATAGCAAGTTTAGGAGTTTCTAGATATCATTGGTAATAGACTATTAGTTTGTGGATTAAACAAAATCAGCTATCTAGCAGAAGAAACTCTGAGGGTGAACTCAAGACAGAATTGTTTGAATCATTAAAAGGTGTAAGACCCTGTCAGATGGTCCTTTGATCAGGAAACAAATGTCTTGTTTTTCACTAAAGCTAAACTGATAATGTTTGAAAATTATAATCAATCATTGTAGTGCAGCAGCAGACTGGCAAAAAGTCCTCTAGTTTTCGAGAAGGTGCAACCCATGTTACAACATTTGTCATCATATATCAAAATGTTCATCTGAGTCTGTAGATTATGAAAACCAATGATGACATTGCGCCAATTTAGTACGGGCTGAGATATTGACCTTTATTTAGGGGTACCCTCTCCCGGAAATTTGGCAGAATGAAATCTCATGTAATCAACATAAACAGTCACAGTATCCTTATTATTTGATTTAAATAGCTGAAATTGTACAGTGTTATCAGTTATGTACCATTAAATGTTATTGTGAAGTTTAATTGAAAAACCTTTGCGTAACAAGAGTTATTGCCCTTGCTAAAGTTAATTTTTATGATTTTAAGTGTTCAAATCCATACTGGCTGTGGCATGGACCTACTCAAAATCTAATGCTCATATTGAGTTTTAAATCATATTTATATTGACAAGAAACATTGTTCTTAATAGAAATATTAATAAAATACATTAATTATTAAGTTTTTGTGTAAAAAAAAAAGTTCGAAAACAATGTTGTTTTGAGGTGTGTTTTTTTCTTTTTTTAAATTCTAAATTCAGAAAATTCCCTTCTTACTTTATAAAAATAGCTGAAATTTCATGGTGTTGTTACTCATGTCTTACTATATATAAAAATGCTACTCTTGGATTATATTATTGTTT
>JAECMU010053740.1:0-11122 GCA_016106625.1 Dracogyra subfuscus | reverse complement strand
ATGCGATATATCTATACTTTTTAACCACTGTAACTACATATGCGATATATCTATACTTTTTAATCACTGTAACTACATATGCGATGTATTTATACTTTTTAACCACTGTAACTACATATGTGATATATCTATACTTTTTAACCACTGTAACTACATATGCGATATATCTACACTTTTTAACCACTGTAAGTTGTAACTACATATGCGATATATCTATACTTTTTAACCATATCTACACTTTTTAACCACTGTAACTACATATGCAATATATCTACACTTTTTAACCACTGTAACTACATATGCGATATATCTACACTTTTTAACCACTTAACTATATAAAAGATATATCTATATTTTTTATCCACTGTAACTACATAAAAGATAAATTTTTATTACCTACATAGGTAGTGAGATGTGGGTGAATATATTTTTTATCTTTCTCTGGCAAAAGATAGAAGCTAGTTTGGTCTCTCGTTGCTTTTCTGACGTGATGTCATCAGTTTCCTCAGACTTTCACATCTTGTATATTATATACAGACTGTCAGTGAAACCCCTCTAAACTGGACACCTTCAGGACCACATAAAATGTCTTGTTTTAAGAAGTATCTGTTTTAGAGAGGTTAAATTCTTTACTAATTTAAAAAAAAGGACTGAACAATTTCCGGTTTTAAGGAAATTCTGGTTCACAGAGGGTCCAGTTTTGAGGGAATTCCGGTTTACAGAGGGTCTGGTTTTGTGAGGTTTCACTGTAGTTTGTGTCATGTAATAAGTTTAAAGTTTAAGTTTGTAAACTATGTACACTATGGGTAACAAATAAAATAACCCACTCCATACTAAGACTTGTGACTGGCAACATTAACTTCACTCAGCAATGATAATCCGCAATTCTTTGCAACTCGTAAGTTATTGTCTATATACTTTTTAACCACTGTAATTACATATGAGATATATTTTTCTGCATAAAACATCAGTGACTGTATATTAAAAGGTTTTTTTTATTATCCTAGCGTTTGTACTATAGGTCAAAATTCACTTTATTTCCAAATACATGTATATATTTTGTCATATCGAAATTATTTTGAGACCTAATTTAATGCAGTTTGGGCTACTTACAAAAATTAAGACAATCAAACACACTGAGTATACAGACATTGATATTTTATGCAGAAAAATATATGTATGATGTGTAATTAGACAATGATATTCTATCACGTCTATGCGATGGTTGGTCATAATAAACCCTAAACCCTGCCAAGTTGTTCGTGTTTTCCATATACAACATTTTAGTAATAGATACTTAATGTGTAATTTTAGTAATTAAATAGAGAATAATATGTGAGTTGCTGTTAGATACCATTTATCTCACAACCTTTTGTTTTAAAATGTATCTAGTTTTTTTAACAATGAGTTGTGAGATAAATGATATCTAACAAACACAAAATTATTATTCTATTTCTTACATATCCACAAAAACAAGGTTTTAAGCAAATTCTAACATCTTTTTCAACTAAAAGATATTTACAACCCTTTGCACTTGTAGCTAACTTACATGTTACAGATGGATGATTGTCAGGTTAACTATACAAATAATACATCACAATGTAATAGATTTGAATCATGTAGTTTTTCACTGGATGTATGGCAGTGGTGACCTGGTCATCACCTAGGAGCAGCCAGTTGTATGTACTGAAATTGTTTAACACACGTATGTGTGTAAACAACCATGTGTTATAAAAAATAACGCATGGTGTTCTCACCAACGGCTGTATAAGAAAAGATCTTAAAATCAAAAACATCTTAAACAGCAGCAGTCTCAGGATAGGCCCTTTAAGTAACCACAAAACTCAGGAACAAAATGTGGACCAAAACCCAGAAACAAAATGTAGACCGAAACCCAGAAACAAAATGTGGACCGAAACCCAGGAACAAAATGTGGACCGAAACCCAGAAACAAAATGTGGACCGAAACCCAGGAACAAAATGTGGACTGAAACCCAGGAACAAAATGTGGACTGAAACCCAGGAACAAAATGTGGACTGTTATATATAGAAATATCACCGAGTTTGTAACCATGGCAGTTGTAACATGTTTCTGCCAAACAGAAAGGTTTGTTTTTTGTCTGACGACACCACTGGAGCACATCAATTAATTAATCATGAGAAAAAAAACCAATCAGTTGAATGGATCCATTGAGGTTGTTCAATCCTGCGATGCAAGTACCTCAAGCGAGCACTCAAACAACTGAGCTAAATCCCGCCCCTTCTGACAAGCAAATCCTTGTTAGTGATTCATTTTAAATATTAGTCTTAAAAAGGAAACCCGGTACATTTTTACATTAGCAGCAAGGGATCTTACATATTCACCATCCCACAGACCACGGCCTTTGATATACCAGTCATTGGGCACTGGCTGGAACAAGAAATAACCCAATGGGCCCACCGGCGGGGATCAATCCATTCTCAAAAAGGATATGGTAATAAATATCATGTGTAGTCAGGAAACCACCATCACATGGCAGCACATACTGGGTGATAATCAGTGTATACATATTATGTCACAGGCATCAACTAATACTAATGATTTTACTGGTGCCACAGGCACCAACTAATGATTTTACTGGTGCCCCAGGCACCAAACAAATTATTTTATTGGGACACGCCCTAAACATTCATTTCATATTAATTGCAAAAAACCCAACTCATATTAACAAGCATTTCATAACACCTTGGAGCACTTGTGTTAATTGAATACTCCGCAGCTGGCATATGAAAGGCTATGATATATGCATATAAAGAATTCCTTTCAGGCTATGTGCAGGATTCCCTTTTTTAATGAACTGAATAATTATGTATTGAAATTTAATTGTTTTTTGTATACCAATATGATGAGTTTAAAAAAAAAAAATCCCATGTAAATACATGTAAATTGCAATAAAAAAGAAACAAATGTTTTATTTAATGACATACTCAACACATTTTATTTATGGTTATATGGCATTAGACATATAGTTAAAGACCACACAGACATTGAAAAAAGAAACCCGCTGTCTCCACTTCACAAGCTACTCTTTTAGCAGCAATGGATCTTTTATATGCGCCATCCCACAGACAGGGTAGTACATACCATGGCCGTTGATATACCAGTCAAGATTTGAACGAGAAATAGCCCAATGGGCTCACCGACTGGGATCGATCCCACATTGGTAAACTGCAATACGTTCATCATCTGAATGTGAACTAGCAAACTTGCAATACCACCATTTCACACTCACCCCTATCCAAGTATGGTGTGCCTTGCCATACTAACTAATGTTTGATTTGTTTAATGATACCACTAGAGCACACTGATTTATTAATCATCAGCTATTGGATGTCAAACATTCGGTAATTATGACAGTCTTGGAAAGGAAACCCACTACATTTTTCCATTAGTAGCCAGGGATCTTTTGTATGCACCAATCACCAACATGACATCACATACCACACCTTTTGATATACCAGTCATGGTGCACTGGCTGGAATGAGAAATAGCCAATGGGCCCACCAATGGGGATTGATCACAAACCAACTGTGCATCAAGCTATAGTGCTTTACTACTGGGCAATATTATCATTGTCCAAATGTATGATAGGAAATTTAAATTTGTGGCGGGTGGGATCTGTGTAGATTGAGCATTCACCTAAAGTTGGGTTGTGTAATCAAACCGTATCTGCAGATCCATATATGATGAGGTTTTTTAACCCATCCCAATCAGTGCCCCTTAACTTTTATATCAAAGATGATGGTATGTGATGTCCTGTCTGCTTGCACATAACAGACTCATGGGAACAATATGTGGAATGGAGAGGGGAGGGTGGCACAATCTCTAATGGAAGGGAAACAGCCTCTAATGGGGGGGGGGAGGGGGGGCACATAAGTAGATACAAATAAGAATATATTTTTGCCTTCAACCCAGCCCCTAGGTTTACTACAGGCCTGCATAAAAGATTCCTTGCTACTAATGGAAATGTGCAGCGATAAAAACAAGCAGAATTTGTCATTTGTCCACCAGACTTGTTCAGTAATATTTTCACTTGTCAAATGTTTTGTGTTATTCAAGTACAAGGACTGTAGTTTTGCCCAAAATGAAACTTCATTGAATATTTTTACTTGCCACTAGACAACCACTGAGGTATGCTTTGCTTATCCAAGCAGATTTTCAAGTATCAGGACAAATGGACAAGTGCTCATTTGAACATTGCAGTGTGGCAAGTATCCTCTGGGTTAGCGGGCAGCATAGCCCAGTGGTACAGTGCCCGTCTGATGCGCGGTCGGTCTAGGATCGATCCCCGTCAGCTAACCACTGGGGTTTTTCTCGACATAACCATATGTCCGACGCCGATATAAACTGTAATTATAATGTGTTGAGTGCGTCGTTAAACAAAAAAACTAAAAAAAAGTATCCTCTGAAGACTATATTTCACATTTATCAAACATCTTACGTCCAGAACCTGACAACAACTTAATCAATGCGCTCTAGCAGTATCAATAAACAAAACAAACTTATTTTTTTTCTCTTTTTTTTTTGTGGATTTGTAACTTCAGATTTTGAGTATTTCCTCAATCTTCGGATATGACCCCCGAGTTGACGCTATTGTCACTAGAATAACATGAGCTGGATGGGGGAAAAAAGCCCTTGTTTACGAAACCGGACAACAAAGCCCCCATTCATGCACTGTTCCGGGTCTTGCACGCAAACAGTGGTCTTCTCACAGGAAATCTGTAGTCTCGAACGGCATTACACTTCTCAGATTTAATGAATGGATGTCTCTGAATTGAAAATGTTTGATTCACTAAGCTCCTAAAGCTCATGTAGCGTGCTATTGAAACCAAACTGGGGTATATACTACTGTACTTCATTCACGTTTTTTGAATGTTTTCAAACGTTTCCATGCCTGTGTGTGTGTGTGTGTGTGTGGGAACCGGACTGTGTGCTGTAGATAATGGCGGTGTGAGTCATAGACGTANNNNTGCTATCAGTTACCAGACATACTGGAGCACGATAATGTATTCCTGAAACCTGCTCAAGTGGCTACTTGCGTTGAGCAGACACCCATTTAAAAAAAAAGGCATTTTACCATTCACTCAAATCACCTGATACAGCACAAAACCGATTTTATCAATTTGTTTGTTTGTTTGTTTAACGACGCACTCAACACATTACAATTACGGTTATATCAGTGTCGGACATATGGTTATGTCGAGAAAAACCCCAGTGGTTAGCTGATGGGGATCGATCCTAGACCGACCGCACATCAGGCGGGCACTGTACCACTGGGCCATGCTGCCCGCTCTATTTTATCAAATCACTACCTGTATTAAACAGCCACAGGTCTATCCTAAAGAGCCACTTACTATTTCTCACAAATAATTTAATACAGTACACATGTACCCATAGTGATAAGCCATTTTATGGATATACAAAAGAAGAAGAAAAAAAAAGAGTATCACATACAGTACAATTTAATCTGTATTAAGCAGCAGCCTATTTTAGTTTTATTCATTTCATGTCAACTTATTTTCGTTCTTATATCCAATTAAGGTTCAAGCACGCTGTTCTAGCAAGACACATCAGCTATCTGGGCTCTCTGTCTAGGACAATGGGTTAGTTGTTAGTGAGAGAGAAGAGGGTGTAGTGGTCTAACACCTACCCACTGAATCGTTAAAACTCACTTTAAGTGGGAGCCGGTACCAAGCCTGGACCTACCAGCCTTATGTTCGATGGCTTAACCATGACACCACCGAGGCTGGTAAGCCACTTTAAGGTTCACCCAAATCATTTAATACAAGGGTGCAACGTAGACCAGTGGTAAAACGTCCACCAGATGCACGGTCAGTCTGGGGTCGATCCCTGTTAATGGACTCATTAGACTATTTCTCGTTCCACCAGTGCACCATGACTGGTATATCAAAGGCCATGGCATGTGCTATCCTGTCTGTGGGAGATGGTGTACATAAAAGATTCCAGGTTACTACTGGGAAAATGTAGTGGGTTTCATTTCTAAGACTATATTTCAAAATTATCAAATGTTTGACATCCGATGTTTATTATTTTTTTAAAGTGCTCTTGTGGTGTTGTTAAACAATACAAATTCTGACCTAAAATCAACCTGTATTAAGTACAGGTATGTGAAATGGTACAGGTATGTGAAATGGTACAGGTATGTGAAATGGTACAGGTATGTGAAATAGTGCAGCCAGGCCCTGTGCTTATAAACCTTAAAGTCTAGACTTGAATAAAGTCCAGACTTTAACATCATAGCAATGCCATTCAAATAGCATTACATTAAAGTCTGGACTTTATTCAAGTCTAGACTTTAAGTTTTTTTAAGCATGGCCCTAGCTGCTGGACTGTGGTGAGTAAAGTTTTAGGCCAGTTTTCATCATGCTCTTCCAGAAAATATATTAAACAAACAAAATTGAAGCAGGCCCTATTTTTATAAAACTTTTAAAGTCAGACTTCAGTCTTTAATTTAAAGTCTCAAGTTGTAATGAATGAATGAATGTTTAACGACACCCCAGCATGAAAAATACATCGGCTATTGGATGTCAAACTATGGTAATGCACCAATAATAGGATGAACAACATCAATATAAAAATTCAAAAGTTAAATAAAGTCTCAAGTAGAGACTTTAACAGTTTTATAAGCATAACTTTCTTGATTTAAAGTCTAGACTTTAGTTAAAGTCTTAAGTCTGGACTTTAAAAAGTTTATAAGCATGGGGCCTGATCAATCAAGGTGCTCTAGTGGTGTTGTTAAACAATAAAATTAGTGTGAGGTGGGTGTTTTTTGGGAGGTATGTGGGTGTGGGTTTAGCTCAGTGACAGAAATTTCTAGTGGATATTTGGTCATGCACTTCCAGAAAATATATATATTTAAAACGAAAGATCAATCAAGGTGCTCTAGTGGTGTTGTTAAACAGTAAAATTAGTTTGGGGTGGTTTTTTTTGGGTATGGGTGTGGGATTTAGCTCAGTGACAGAAATGTCTAGTAGAGATTTAGTCATGCACTTCCAGAAAATATTTATATTTAAAAAAGAAAGATCAATCAATGTGCTCTTAGTGGTGTCGACCATTTTCCAAACTGGAATTTGACCAATGTACTATTACCGAGAGCTAGACCACCAGTCCCCAGCCTATATATCGCCCTCTGCCCCATGCAGTGATATGTGAGACTTGACAACCAGTGTGGTTGAAAGGGAACATCTCTATAACACATAGCTCCTTGAGTGAGTCATCACAGTTTATCAATGGGCCAAATCAAAATGTAAATATCAGACTAAATCGCGTTTCAATTGAACTGCACTTGAAAGTTTATTTGTTGCACACCCGTAGGCACGGATTCTAAAGATAGGGAATTTTTTTTTATTTTTTTATATTAAGCTTTTGTATCCACGGGACGTTCAAAAGACGTCCCTGCGACTTTCAGCTGTTGTTGAGGCTCTTGGCTGTAATAAAATAATAAATGACAAAACTGATAATAAAATAAGGCCATAATGACAAAATTAAAACCATGATTCATAGGAGTAGTCAATTAAAAGAGTTCATAAAAAATATCCTTTGGGCTCTGTCAGAGGCAGAGATATGATTTTCAATGTGGTGATGATTAAACTGTCATTCAGATTAACAAAATAATGTTTAAAAATTTTAAATTAAAAAAAAAAAAAAAAGAAGAAACAAGTAATTTAGCAGTTTTTTTTTTTTTTTTAAAGGGGCTGGATGTTGCCCAGTAGTAAAGCACTTGCTTAATGCACGGTTGGATTGAGGTTGGCCTACTGGGCTATTTCTTGTTCTAGCCAGTGTACCACAAATGGTGTAACAAAGGCAGTGGTATGTACTATCCTGTCTGTGGGATGGTGCATATAAAAGATCCTTTGCTGCTAATCAATAAGAGTAGTCCATGAAGTTGCGACAGCGGGTTTCCTCTCTCCATATCTGTGTGGTCCTTAACCATATGTCTGATGCCATATAAAACATTTTCTTCCTTCTATTATGTAGGTATAAAGGTTCAGTTAATTTAATAATTTGTTTTTAAAACTAAAGCTGTGGGTCGGCTACTGCTAGTACAACACAGACAACAATCTCCAACTGTCACAAACAAAACAATTCATAAAGCTATAATTTTGTAATAACTGTTCAATATACATGTATAAGAAACAATTGCAAAGTGTGTAAAGTGTGTATGAGTGCATACTAGTACATATGCACTGGTGCATACGTTTTGTACACCTCCCAAAGTAAAAAAAAACATTGGGTTTTTTTCAAACCAGAGATTTTTAAAAACGTTTCAAAATAACATGAACAAGTTTGACATTATATAAACCAACTGCCAGAAAATGGGATATTATTTATCAGCATAATGGAATACAGCAACATATTCTAAATATATTACATGCAGAATCTCGTTCCAATCTTGTCATTTGAGTAATTGTTAAAACAGACCAGTTACTCAAATACTTTCAGGCTGTTTGCTCCACGCTGGGCCAAATGTGTTCTGCAGGTTCATTACTTCCACACTACTATTTTAAGATTACATCTTGCAATCTCTCTAGATATATATCTGTGGGTCTGTTTGCCGGTTTCAAATATCTGCATATTACCAACAAACATTTTAAAATTAAAACCTGTGAAATAAGACCACCTTCCTATCTGATCCACATGTACATTATATATGCTACACGAAAAACATCAGAATAAATATACACAGGGTAATTATTTTTATAAGTTTGATGGTGAGTCATTAATTTTACTTTCATGTTGTACATATAATCATTTTGTTTTAACTTATGTGTATTGCCATTCAGAAATGTATGAGAGAGAGAGAGAGAGAGAGAGAGAGAGAGAGAGAGAGAGAGAGAGAGAGAGAGAGAGAGAGAGAGAGAGAGGGAGGGAGAGGGAAAGAGGGGAGGGAAGGGAAAAAGAGAGGGAGGAAGCAAGGGAGAGAGACAGAGAGACAGAGGAAGAGAGAGCGAGGCAGATGGACTCAGAGATAGGATGGAAAGAAATAAAGAGACAGTTGAGAGAGAAATGATTGAATGAATGAATGAATGAAAGCATCAATCAATGAATGAAAAAACAAATGGATGCATATAAGAATGCAATTAAGGTGTGTTCTTGGGAAGGTGTATTCTTGGTATATCCGACAGTGTATGTCACGCGAGAAGACAGATGATCAAATTTCCACAAGACAAGACACAGTAGCTCTCAAAAGACATCATGTTTACAGTGTGAATTAAGCATACGCAGCATATCTGGCATACCTCGCGGCCCGCTGTTGTACCTTGCAATACCGCAACATTCGCTCATGCATTCACTTGGAAGTGCTCATGCTTTTGGTCTTCCACAAAAATGCCACAGAAGAAAAAACATGATTTACCGCAAAACAGAAATAGGCAGGTGTGGGAATGCTATTTTCTCAGATGAATGTATGCATGTATTGTACGACCAATGACAAAAATAACAAGCCTGATGTGACTCCTTTTTTCCCCACATCATTTCAAGAACGATGTTCTGAATGTTAATGTACATGTAGAAAAATGTAGAACAAAACTGTTAAAGGGACATACCCTAGTTTTCAAACACTACAGCATATAATTCATGGCCTAACCATGACACCACCGAGGCTGGTTGATTAATTAAAGAGACAGACCCTAGATTTTAAGCATATGTTTCACTATTAGAGCGGTTTATGATCACTGAAGTCAAATATTACGTATATTTTATTCTTTAGATTATACATTTCTGTACAACCCAAGTGTTTCTAGTCATTATGATGTTTCTAATACCACAAAATGCATTTTTCATATTTCTAAAAATGCACATGAATCTCAGAAGTAATGATTATTGAATTCAATTTTAGTCTATTTTTAAGGGTATTTCAATGTCACAGACTATTATATCCAAATGTGTTACAGGTTTGTAAATTAACCAAGCTTAGTGTCCATTGTTACGGGTTGAAACTAGGGTTTAGGCGAAAAATATGTCTTAGTGTTTAAAAACTAAGGTCTGTCCCTTTAATATAATAGAATATATCTATAACTGCCTATAGCCATACAACAGTTTCTGATACTTTAAAATTACTTTTTAAACAGTTAAGGTTTTTCATATAAAAATATGTATTATGACTGAGGTAGGTGGGATAGTGGGGTGTACAGTTAAAATTAAAGTTGTTTTTGTTTAATGGCGAGCACACTGATTAGCTACTAGATATCAAACATTTGATAATTTTCACTTATAATCTTCAGAGAAAACCTGCTACATTTTTTTTTTTCATTAGCAGAAAGATATCTTTTATATGCATTTCCACACACACAGGACAGCACATACCATAATCTTTGATATACCAGTTGTGGGGCACTGACTGGGATTTTACAACACACTCAACACATTTTATTTACAGTTATATGGCGTTGGACATGTGGTTAAGGACCACACAGATATTGAGGGAGGAAACCCACTGTCACTACTTTATCAGTTACTCTTTTCGATTAGCAGCAAGGGATCTTTTATATGCACCATCCCACAGACAGGATAGTACATACCACAGCTTTTGTTACACCAGTTGTGGAGCACTGGCTGGAACAAGAAATAGCCCAATGGGCCCACCGATGGGGATCGATCCTAAGGAAGGATGCACGTACACATCAAAGGTTTGTGATTTAAAAGAATGGCACCCCGTCCAATAACATGGCAGACTGAGTTCTGAAGGTCAGACCATTGTTGGTGAATTTCCCCACCGGATCAAGCCATACAACTTGACAATAGGTTAATCTGTTTGCATTAGGATAAATGACTCACTTGTGCATACGTGCCACTTAATCAACCTACTTTTAAAAGTAATTAACATGCACCGTTTACCTCATCTGTTGACCAATAGACTACGTGTGTGGTTTACTTCATCATTACTGGCCTCAGTGGAGTCGTCGTGGTTAAGCCATCAGCCCACAGGCTGGTAGGTACTGGGTTCACAACCCTGTACTGGCTCCTATCCAGAGTGAGTTTTAATGACTCAGTGTGTAGGTGTAAAGGCCATTAAACTGACTTCTCTCTCAGTAACCATTAACAATTAACAACTAATCCACT
>JAECMU010053739.1:0-15187 GCA_016106625.1 Dracogyra subfuscus | reverse complement strand
ATGCCTGTTGTGAACACAACCTCCAACTTCGACAAACATGCCTGTTATGAACACAACCTCCAACTTCGCCAATCATGCCTGTTATGAACACAACCTCGGACTTCGACAAGCAAGCCTGTTGTGAACATAACCTCTGACTTCGAAAAAGCATGCCTGTTGTGAACACAACCTCCGACTTCGACAAACATGCCGGTTGTGAACACAACCTCCGACTTTGACAGAGTTCTGTCTAAGACATGGTAGGAATGGTTATGCTGCTTGGCTGACTTTTGTGGGTTTTGCTTTCTCTGATCTGAATTCGAGCCTGATGACCCAACAACAGTACAGTTGATCAGTTTTCACAAGGCAATAACCTAAGATGAATCCATTTTTTTTTTGCAAGGTTTACATTACTGAATAATAGTAATAATGCAACAAAATAATGTACATGTTTTTATTTATTTATTTATTTATTTATTTATTTATTCATCTTTTACTTGTAGCAAAGTCACTGTGTTATTGTGTGAATTAAGTATTGCGATCATTATTCACTTGCAGTTTCACAATACTTCGTGGTTAATTTACAGTATATATACAGCTACCACTCAGCAATTGTCATTCATAATCAATCATAGAAATATCATTTCACTACATATTGAAATATAATATTTACATTCATGTCACAACTTGTAAATACAATATATATACACAGCCATCATGGTGCAAAATGTCCCACGTAACACTCAGCAATTGTCATGCATAATCAATCACAGAAATATCATTTCACTACATATTGAAATATAATTTACATTCAACCCACCATAGGGTGCCCTGACACATCACCTTACAATATACTGTACATGATTCACATGTCAATTATTTTACATACATATAAAAGATAAATGCATTACAAAGCATGCAAAATACTGTGCATATCCAGACAATGATTATATATATCATACATTATCTTACATTTTCAGTGCAATGAAAGTACGTGATATTTGTCTGATCACATACTTTAAGAATTTGATAACTTTGCAAATTAGACGTAAATTAATTGAGGTCACGGTACTAGGTTTATTGACATTTAAGCAAACGTACTAGGGTGACACTCCAAAATAATAAAAACATTTCAATAGCAATTTTACACTGAAATCTATCCAGTGTTCAGAAAAAAAGAAAAAGATTATGCACTAGTTTATTTGAAGTAAAGCTATCCAAAATGACGTCATTCGAGTTTGACGTCATTTCCATTCAAAAAGACACCACTCCACATATTTCTTATGTCATTTGAATATCTAGTAACGGCAGACTGGAATTAAAGCTGCATGTACAGTTTACAAAAACAATCTTGAGATTATATGACAAAGAGATTATTACCCTCATGTGTTGTCAATATCATATATTAAGAATAAAAATTCAAATTTTATACCTAATATATGATACCAAAAAACACTTTGGTAATAATCTCTGTCTATACATACACAGACTGACAGACGGAGAGAGAGAGAGAGAGAGAGAGAGAGAGAGAGAGAGAGAGAGAGAGAAAGAGAGACAAACAGCGAAAGAGAGACAGACAGATAAATACATAATATTACATAAATACATATAGGAATGTGAATGTATGTAGTATATAGAAAACATGTTATATATTATCCCCTGTTGGCCCATTTATTATAAAACTTTCATTATTTTACCTTAATTTTTCAAAATTAAAATAAAACAACAACTAAAAAACCCACACCATACCACACATTCACTGAACAGCTGATGTTAATTGTGTAACTGAAACATCACATTATTTTTAATAAATGATGTCACTAGTAAAAATAATATTTTCTATAGTGCACTTACAGTGACAGTCCTTCACATCGGAGGTTTGCAAATGCATTTGGGATTCTAAATTTCACTGAGCACTAAGATAGCTTTGAAAATCCCTAGCCAGGATCTTAAAACTTTCCTTTGTGCAATATACACCACGTTAAGTTGTAGCAAGACGATGATTTTCTCAAAAGAACGTAAATGAATATTAATGCTGGGAATCAGTTGGAACTTCAAAATCGATCATCAATTATAGTCACCTTCAACCAACCAATCAACTTTCAATTACATAATTGGTTACAATTATCCAAACATAAGAAGGATTTAAAGTTTAATGACCATGCAGTTTGTTTGCAAACATATTTTAATGTACAAAGAACAAAAGAATTTGGCACACGTTTGACAACTTACGAGGCCCTCTTCTATATTCATACAATATACATGGCAACATATATTACAAGGCTGTAAATTTAAACTACATGTATACATTTAATGATAATCAGTGTAAGGAAATGTACTGTATACAAAAGAATGTAAAGGAACAAAAAACAAATATGATACAGAAGATTATACAAATAGTACATCACGTGCAGTTAAATTCGCTATCACATTTACAAATAATCCTTTTGGTAATTTATATAATACTTTATTAATCAAAATGATGAGGTTTTTTAAATATATATTTGAACATAAGTAAATATTTCTTTATTATTGACATTGCTTAATGTGCTTCTACCATATAACAGTAACTGTAAATCTATTGGTTGAAAAAGCTTTAAATGAATTACATAGAATCATTCTCTGTTTTTCATATTGTTTACATTGTAGAAAAATGGATATTGTTTTCTAATCTGTATCTACAGTTACACAAAGGGTCCGTGGTAAGTTCACATCTGTACAAATCGGTGTTTAAAGGGCTACATCCATGTTGTAATCTTGTATGCAATATATTTTCCATTCTTTTTTCACAGGAAAAATGATACGAAACTTTATTTACCACTGGTGTTACTGGTTTTTTTTAAAAGATGAATTGTTTCACACTTTTTAATTGCTGGGCTTAAATTATTCCATAAATCAATTGCTGAATAAATAAATGATGATTTTAATAAGCAGGTTCCAGCAAAAAGTGTAGATATGTCCTCCTGATTTCTTAACCTATAAGGAACCTTTTCTTCTAATCTTTGTGGAATACAATTAGTTAAGAACTCGGGAGTCATCCCTTTCATTATTTTAAACACTGTACACATTTTTTTGTTTTTCTCCTTTCACTATGTGGTGTAAGATCGGTTTCAATATATAGCGAATTACGTAAAGCAAATTTAGGCATGCCTATGATTACCCTTGCAGCTTATAGTTGTACCTTTTATATATTATCTGTGTTTGACTGGGAACAGCCATCCCAGACCTCTAAAGCATATTCTAGGACGGGACGAATGAAAGTACTATATATTCGCAATAGAGTTTGACGATTTAATAACAGTCTGTATTTCCTCAATACTGAGATCATTACCGATGATGATGTGTAAACATTTAGAATATGACTAGACCATTTTGCATCATCTGCTAAAGTTAAACCTAAATGTTTATGCGTTTTTTATTTGTTTAAAGTTGTGTCACCAAATACAAGGCATGGTTCATTAGTTTATTTGGTTAGAGAAAACAATAATATATTTGTTTTATTTGGGTTAAAGGTAACTATTTGTTTGACCATTCATAAAGTTTCACCAAATTAATGTTTAGATCGCGTTCTATAATTGAAATATCAGCAGTTGTTGTCATGTGCACCATACAAATGGCTAATTTTACATTTAAATAACAAATTTAAAAACAGAAATTATTTTCACATGAAAACAAACCCAAAGCCCAGTACATTTAAATAATTCTACCTTCTAAATTGGGGGAACAATTACAGTTAACATGTTCTCACACCATCGATAATGGATTCCTATAATCAATGACCAAACCGGTAGAGTCAAACCAATCGATTTTCGATTATATCCAATCAGTGGAACACTGCTAATGGATGTATTGCATTCTGAAGATGAACTTCATGTATACTTAAATGTTTGGGGTTTTTTAATCACAGAAACTGCCATGGAATATAAAAAACAAAACTTGTTCTTGCCATCAAACAGACGGTATTCCATACACATGATGAAGAGCAGTCACGAGTTTGAAAATGGGCGTGATGAGGATGGTAATCACAGGAAGACTGTAGTACTGTAAGTAGTACGCGACACTCCTCACTGGCAGGAGACCTAGGATGGTCAAGATTCCACTCGTCGTCGGGGGCAGACAGCGAGTACGCCAGTACTTGAGAATCATGTCGAACTGATGGAGGTTATAGTCTGAATCCACTAGATCGGCCTGTTGATAAATATAATAAATATAGATTAAGATTATCACGTCGAACTGACGGAGGTTATAGTCTGAATCCACTAGATCGGCCTGTTGATAAATATAATAAATAAAGATTAAGATTATCACGTCGAACTGACGGAGGTTATAGTCTGAATCCACTAGATCGGCCTGTTGATAAATATAATAAATAAAGATTAAGATTATCATGTCAAACTGATGAAGGTTATAGTCTGAATCCACTAGATCGGCCTGTTGATAAATATAATAAATATATATTAAAATTATCATGTCAAACTGATGGAGGTTAAAGTCTGAATCCACTAGATCAGCCTGTTGATAAATAAATAAAGATTAAGATTATCATGTCAAACTGATGGAGGTTATAGTCTAAGACCACCAGATCGGCCTGTTGATAAATATAATAAATATATATTAAAATTATTATGTCAAACTGATGAATTTATAGTCCGAGACCATTAGATTCATAGGCGGACGGGCTCCTATTTTTGTAGGGAGGGAGAGGGAGGCTGATTTTTGCCCGAATTAAACAAAAGTGCCCAAATCTGGATTATGTTTATTCATATTAGCTAGCATTACTGCCAAACAGCCACTGTAAACTGTGAACAAAATGCGTGCATATAAATTCCGCGTCGTTCGCGTCCAACCTTATGTCGCAAAATTAATACGCATGCACTATTTTCCAGTTTGAAGTGTGTTTCCGAGAGCATGTGGCCTTCAATTTTAGGATCACTATTCATTTTCTGCAGATAGCGATACATGTTGCAACAACAAATTTCCAAGCTCATTTGATAAACATTTTGTATTTATTTCATGTATATCAGTACTCTCGTTTCAGAAATGAAACTCAAAATCATGGAAAAATAACATGTTTATTGAACAAGCTAACATACACTGCGACTAATTTGTTTTTAAATATTTTATTGAGAATAAAATTCACAAAAAGATTCACTCAACAGGCACGGCCTATACACAAGCTCTCCTTGATGGCGACTAATCGTTAATTGTTTTACGTAACTTCAATTAAATTAATTGTTTATTGTTTCATCTACCAAAGGGTGTTAACAGTTAGCACATGAAGCTGTGAGTTGTGATTCTAATACAGGTAAGATGGGTAGGGCCTAATCCCCTCTATAGACTCTGTACCAGGCACAATTGCTTGATGTAGGATAACAGAATATTGATTTACAGACAGTAACTTTATAACAATTACAGTGAGCTGTCTTTATTCACTTTTTTATTTTGAGCTGTCAACGGTCTCGCAAAATTTACAATTTGCGAACATGTGCTAAGGTATACATTCGCGAAAAAAACATATCACAATATTAATACAGTTTACAGTATATCGAGTTGTAAACAAATCACCAAACATTTTTACATGGGATACAACTAATATTTTGAGTAGACTAATGAAAATACATAGTGAAAGATTTTTCAGGGCAGCCCATTTCGCGCAAATTTCTCTATTGTTTTTGTCAAAATTTGAGGATTTTCTTCCTGAACGAATGTTTTCGGAGGGAAAATCAGGTTTGGGCTACTACAAACAATAGGATGACAACAAATGCCTTGTTTGTACAGGCACTGATATCCTAAAAAAACAAAACAATATTTAATGTGTAATTTTAGTCACCAAAAAGACTGTTAGTTGAAAATAGCTTACAATGGAAGCAAATTCAAGACAGTTCTTTTAATTTTTTAAAGTACATTTTTAAAAATAAAATAAAACAAACAGAATAATAAATGAAATGAAATATAAATGAACAGAAATGAAATTACATCAAATAAATTTTTTAAATATGAAAACAAAATTCAATACAAATGAAATTTAATGTCAACTGGAATTGCCTAGCAAATACAATACAAAGATTTTTTTCTAAATGAAATAAAAGGAAATATAAATTAAAAGACAATAAGATAAAATTAAAATAGAAATACATACGATATGTAGAAATGGAAATAAATATAATGTAATTCTACCAATCTGATAATGTTTTCATAAATACAAAAATCATTTAACACAGAGACAGACATTTTTTAGGTTTTTTTGAAATTACAAACATGGATGATGTTGAGATGAATGGAGAAGCCACAAAATTTCCATTCGGTATGAGACTTCTTGACAGGTCTGTGCTTGATGTCAGTAGAGCTATCTCGGCATCACCCGAGCCCAGGGTACACGTAACCTACAGTGCATGCCGGGTAATCATTCCCCATGTTAGGTCATACACTCGGGAGACACACCCATAATCACACCTGTGAAATGGGTAAATCTCAGTGTATGTGGCCTTACACCTACCCACTGAGCCTAGTAGTGTACTCATTCTGGGTTGGAGCTGGTACTGGCATATATAATTCCCCATTGCCTCAGGCAGGATATGAACCCAGTACCTACCAGCCTCACAATCTGATAATTTTAAACTGAGTTACATGTTATAAAACTTTAATTTAACAAACTTTAACCTGACTTTTTGAAGTGACCATAAAACAGACTAACAAAAGTTATTCTCTAGTTGCCGAATGCAAACTATATAAGTTGAGTTAAACTATTTATGTTAGAATGGTTTCAGTTAATATGAAATCTGATATATAAAACAAATTTGCTTCCAACAGAGAGTTTTGCTGTGAAAGCGAACCTACCAGTATTTCAAACAGGCGATGGATGTTGTCTTCAGCCGCGTACTCCAGTCTGTGAGCTAGAACCAGGAAGTAGGTCATCAGAAGAGTCCACGTCCCAATCACTGTCAACAAACACACCCTGGAAAAATACAAAGTTTCTTTTGTTTTCAGCACATTGATTTATTAATCATCAGCTATGTCAAACATTTGGTCATTTTTAATTTGTAGTCTCCACTAGTTTATACACTTGTCCACAGACAGGACAACACATACTAGTCAGCTGTGACAAAACACTGTCCTGGGGTGCTACGAGTCGTAGGATTAAATCCAGCGATGCATATGAGGAGCAGCCTATGTGACAGCACTGCTTGACGGTTTTCCTTTTGTTATATTAGAAAAATTCACTGGAAAACTATTAAGAATAAAATGAGTAAATCTAACAGCCTGTTTACCGTGCATTGATCATGACACACAAACTGACAGCCAACTGTTAATTATAAAGGAAGTAAATATTAAAGTTTTACACCAAATCCTGATCCCGAACACAAACTGAATGGGAATTTTTTTATTTACAGGATAGTTAAGTAAAGTAAATAGTTATTAAAGCATGCATACAAAATACTGATACTGAACATTGACAGGAACACTACTGACTATTAGAGCTGGGCGGTATTGAAATTTCAAGTTCGGTATCGGTATCGGTATTTTGGTGGCAATTTACCTCGGTATCGGTATTTCCGATTTTAAAAATTGACAGTCTCCGGAAGTATTCGTTTTATTCCGTTAAAGATACGGCCTAAAGCTGACCTGCATTCTTTTCAAGATATAAATGCGTGGTCGTCAGACACGCTAGTCTGTAATGCGGTGTTAGAAAGTTAGAACCCCGGCCTTAACAAAAACTAGCAGTAGTAGGTAATGCAAAACTGTTACTGTGACACAAATTCAACAACAGAATGCATTCACGGAATGACCCAAATTTAATAGGCACTTAACATCGAATCACGCCTCAATCACGTGAAATAGCATCGCTTATACACGTGCGCCTGACGTGCGCATAGCAGTGAAACAATTTCGCGTACATTATATAATTTTTATCTTTTTTGTCTTCGATGCTGTCACCGTTTCTTTAAGCCTTTTCGTTGTTTCTTGGTATGCTTCTTTATGATGGTGTTGAATATGTTCTTCAGATTGGTTTTATTGCCATAGTCTGCTAATACCTTTTGTTGGCACAAAGTGCATATGCATGTTTTTCGGTCCTTTCTATTGAAATATTTTGCCCATATGCTCTTCTTATCGGCCATTTTGTGGGTAATGTGGTGTCGTCAGATGTTTTTTAGTGTTTTACTTAAAGGCGGGAATACGTACTTTGCAATACCGAAATGTTCGGTATTTTGAAATTTGCTCGGTACGGTATTTCGGTATGGACATGATACCGATACCGATCGGTATATACCGAATACCGCCCAGCTCTACTGACTATACAACAACATGTTTAGAATTTCACCACGGCACTAATGGCTGCCCTCCTTACTTGCCATTGTGTCACAAAAATCAGACATTGTTGTGACATACCTTCCCATAAGATGAAATAATTTTAATCTGAAATAAATTGATAGCAAATAAGTTGCCTTTGTGCCCCTCTTTTGAAGGAAAGGTTTTCCTTTGTGCCTCTCAACTTTGACTTATGCTCTAATTTTTATTATTAAACTGAAGGAACATAAAGTCAATGTCATAGGCTCTGTTTAAGAAAAAACTTTTTAAGAAAAGACAAAGCGTGCGTACCATGCCTTGATCCTGCGAGGAGACAGTCTGCTCTTGGAGAACACGTTGTCTGCCAGGAAGTAGATGAGGACGCTCAGACCAATGAGGTAACACACAAGGAAGGAATGGTAGAGACTGGAGGAGCGAGTCACGTCAAATGTGTCGTGGATTTCAGACTAGAAAAATAACTCATAAGGAAAGATGTATTTTAAAACAAGAAATAAGACATTTATTGGCTTGTTTTTTAGAAGAAAAATTTAAATACAGTGTCCTGGGCCCGGCATCATAAAGCACTTGTAACACATACGTAAGACATACACCATGCATAACATGAGACGTACACCATGCATAACACGAGAGGTACACCATGCATAACACGAGACGTACACCATGCATAACACGAGACGTACACCATATATAATGTGTGGCATAAGTCTGACATAGTGTCCCGAGTGCTTTGCATTACCACAAGCTGGAACCAAAATTTAAAAAAACACAAATATTTATTTAACATCTTGGCACATGTCTAAACCATGGTTGTTCTGTGTGTGACATATAGAATACTAAACAAGCTTGCCTGTCATACTATTTATAATTCTTATGAAATGACTTAACACTTTTTTTATCTGACCAGCAAGTCGGATACCAGCACTTCATAAAAATGGCATGAAATGTAAGCCAGTATATTATTTTATTTATTACACACCAAAAGCAGCCAAGCCACAATGTAGCAACGGTAAGCGAATGTTGAGACCTTATACTATATAATGAGCTATATTTACCAAATTCAATTTTAATTTAAATATGATGATTTGGCCAGTGACAATTTAAAGCCTGGTTATATAGTTAGGAGTGTTTCTCTCACCAGTAGAGTTCTGTAGGACGAGTGCCAGGTCAGTAAGGACTTTGTGAACACCTCGTAACTTCCCGACATGTTAACAGGATTCTGTGACCAGAATATTGTCAGGCGATGTGTGAACTGGGAAAGCGATGTCAGTGTAGAACCTGGAAAAATTCGATATCCCTAAAGTTTAAATGTAGTTTAGTGGTAGAGTGCTCATCTGAGGTGTGATGGGACTCTAGGATCGATCCTCCTTAGTGGACCGAATGTTTGTTTTTTAACCATCCCAACCAGTGCCCTACAACTGCTGACCTAGCATGCAAAGAGATCCTAGACATTACTCTACTAGGGGTGCGATGTGTAAAAGAAATGTTTTATTTAAGGACGCACTCAACACATTTTATTTACAGTTATATGGTGCCAGACATATGGTTAAGGACCATATAGATATTGAGAGGAAACCTCTTCATGGGCTACTCATTTCAATTAGCAGCAAGAGATCTTTTAATATACACCATCCCACAGACAGTGTAGTACATACCAGTGGTGCACTGGCTGGAATGAAAAATAGCCCCAAAATAGCACTGACGGGGATCGAACCCAAACTGATTGTACATCAAGCGAGCGCTTTACCTTACCGTGTCCCACTCCCTCTTATGGAGACATACTCTGGTCTATTTGTATGGGTATTTACAAATTTTACACAGGTGCCCGTTTCACTTTTGTGTAACTTTATCCAAATGTGTTGAAGATTAAGTAAAGTTAGTTTTGATTTCAGTGAGATGAGACGAGGATGTTTGGACTTTACGGTGATATTAAAGAAACATTCCTCAGCTTTTATACATATTTATACTCCAATACTCAAGTAACCAAATTTCACTAACTATCTACTCCCAACTTGTCATACGGACAGATATGCCCATAATAAATATTTCAATAAAAACATGAAAATTCACTTACAAAATGCACCATATGTTTAAGGACCACACAGATATTGAGTGGAAACACGCTTCATCACTTCATGGGCTACTCATTTCAATTAGCATCAAGGGATCTTTTATATGCACCATCCCATAGACAGGATAGCACATACCACAGCCTTTGATATACCAGTCGTGGTGCACTGGCTGTGACGAGAAATAGCCCAATCGGTCCACCGAAGAGGGCAAAACGGTCAAATTACATACCCTAAAATCTTGGAGAAAAGCTGATGTATATATATTTATTTATTTTTTAAATATGATAGTAAGAGAACCGATTTTCAAAATTTGTCAAAGCACAGAAAACCATATCCACCTAGTAGTAGAACTAATGGTCTGTTTGACTTTTATTACATACCCTCAAATTATTACCTGGCAGAAAGCCTTAAGGGAGTATATCTACTTTAACTACTTTGTGTTTTGTACACTGATCATGATCATGCATGTGATAAGATTTGTTTGATTAAAAAAGAGAATGTGTTCTAATACCATGCATCTTGAAGAACAAAACAACAACCCCAATAAACAGGGCTGCTACCGATAACGCCAGCTGAATTATCTCCCTTTGATTGATTCTCATCCTGTCCATGGCGGGCCAGAGCGACACACCGCCGCCAACATTCAGGTTGTTCAGGTTCCGCTTCAGACTGTTGTGCTTGTCAATCAGGATCTGCTGCTTGTCTCTCAGTTTACGACCTGTTGATCAAATAACATAGTTTATATTAAAGCAGTGTCTGCACTTAACCTTTTTTTCTAGTTGCCATCCGGGCAAATGGTGACAGCACTTTCACTTGCCCAGATCTATTTTTACTTGCCTGAATAAAATTTTCTAAAATCACAACAATATTGCAACAGATTATAAGAGAAAACACTCCCCCCTTCCAAAAAAAACTAAAAAAAGGTCACCAGGCGGGCAACCTTGCTGTGGGTTTTCAGTCACCAGGGGTGATCGGATGATCATTCAGTTCGAAGCCTGTTAAAGGTGCTAGGTAAAAGCTGAAACTACAATATTTGGTTATTTTCATATTAATTAGTAATAAATAATTTAAAATTATCAATTCCATGTATAATCTTTCCATTATTAAAGTTACATTCTTTGGTTTCCATATTATAACATCATTTACAAATATGAAATACAAGCTCAAATGCACTTTTAAAAAACTTGTGTGTTTTCACTATGAATGGATATCGTCAAAAGTATATGCTCGATTCGTTGTCAGTGCCGCCATAGCTCAGCAAAGTTCAAATGACAGCCTGTTGTCAATTTCAGTTAACACGTGCGTTTGCTGATTGCAAATTGTAGGGTTCGTCTGAAAAAATTAAGAGAAATCTTGCACTGTACGAAGAATGTTCGGTTGATGATATGGTACTAGAGTCTTTCGTTAAAACGGTTTGATCTTGACAATGTATTATCGACAATCGTACCTTCCTATTTCAGAATTAATATTTTATAAAGTGTTAGTAGAACTTTCAAAAGTTTAGTTTGTATACTAGTAACACATTAATCATGTATATATTTTTTAATAAAATGTACTAAAGTAGAGAATGAACGTGCTAAAATCGACAAATTCAAATAAATATTCTTTCGTTTGGAAAGAGTTAAGTTAGGAGGTGGAGGGTGTTTAACGACATGAAAGTTAGAGCATATGGATTTAATAATCATCCAATGCTTTAATAATAAAAATATTCCAAGGAATGCTGCTGTAACTCCAAATAATATGTTTAAAGTCTTTCACTGGACAACAAGTGTGGTTTTCAGAATAATTAGTGGCGAAATATAGCATGACTACCATCATGGCTTCTTGTCAGTTGACCACAAAGAATTCTGGGTAAACTTACTGTGTTGAATGTATGTGCATAAAACAGTGACGTCACTAGCTAATGTGTGTGACACTCAAGAGTCTCACCTAAAATAGTGAGTGCTCCGCAAGGCTCAATGGGTAGGTGTAAACCACTTGCACCGACCAGTGATCCATAACTGGCTCAACAAAGGCCATGGTTTGACCTTGTTATTTAAAATTCCTTTCCTTTGTGATTACCTGGTGTTATTCTGAGCATGGCGAGTGTGGGACTTGTGTTGTCATCCACCTCCACCTGGGAGTACTGATCTTCAAGCTTCTCCCGTAGTCGCAGCAGTCCCCTCTGTACTGGTGTCGAGCACACAGACGAGTCCACATTGAGGCTGACATTTGATGTCGAGTCTTCTTGGATCTCACCCAGTCTGTTAGCCGTCGGCGTAAGAATCTTTCTTCCATAACTGCGGGTCCGGACTCTTAGGACAGATGGATATGACGTTCTCGACATTCTACAAGTAGATAAAGAATAATTATTTCAGAAATAAAATTTAATGTAATTAAAATATATTCAAGGACAAATGGTTATGTTCTTAACATACAGGATGTAAGATACTCTTCATGTACTATTCTTATCTCATGTGTTTTTGTATTATTTTATTATTTCCAAAACAGTTTGTTTTGTACTTTTACATCAAACAAAACTGAAATTATTTATACAAAATATTTAAAGGAGGAAACAAAACAAAAAGTTCAATTTTTGCCAAAACACTGAGGTGGCGATACAGCCAAATTGGTTCAGTTTTGGTAGTGATGCCGCTTTAGACTGATCCCGACTGTAATCAGGCTGTAGCCTATTGTAGTATTAGCAATCCCAAAATATATATTTATTAAACAGTCATAAATATATACCAACATATATATGTGTGTGTGTGTGTGTGTGTGTGTATATATATATATATACACACACACACACACACATATATTGATACAAATAATTAATTAATAAGAAGAGGAAGAAAACGACGTAAAATAACTATAACAACTGCAATAAGGATCTGTATCAGTCTAGACGGTTTTGATCTGTAAATTTTAATTCAATAAAAAGTGGGCGTCCGGTTTTACTTTTAGCATCGGTTCCGTTTGACGTTTTCGGTTCGGGTTAGATCAGTTTTTAATTAACTTCTGTCTTTATCGTGCTTCTTGTACTGCCTTTATGTCGTAAACAGGGCGTTTGATAAATAAGGGCAAGATGAACAGCAAAAGTTAAAAAGTTTAATGATACATCTGTCAATGTATAATTTCAACATGCAAAAACACTTTTTGAAGTACCCGCCATACACGGAAGCGGAAATACAAATGGAATAATCTATGTAATGGTTGTATGGGTTTTGAATAAAATTAACATCGTATACTTAAATTCAACATCAGTAATAAAAATACATAAAAGTTACTGTATGAGACAAATCTATTGATAATATATAAGCTGTATCACTAATAAAATGTAATTATGTCGATATAAATGTCTGAATAGAAAACAGTAAGAGAGAAGGAAAACTAGTTTGCTTTTACAAAAATGGACTTGTCCAATATTTTTGTAAGCGGGAACGACGAATGCTGAACTGTTGGATGACAGAAGGTTTATAATTTTAAAACTTTTATTTGGGTATTTACATAGAATTTTTTTAAATAAAATACAACGTTTAGTTAGCCATAAATATAACAATTAATGTTGTGATGATCAGTTATATAGTTTGGATATACATATATATATATATTTTAAAGTTTGAGGGGAAACATCTCGGGACTAGCGAAATTATTAAAACAAGGACTGATGAATTTGGTGCATTTAGCTTAAAGTCATGGTTTGCTCCATTTCTCAGAAACTATAAATTCTACATCATTAAGACAGTTAAGTGAAAACAAATCTGAATAAGATTTGGTGTTGTTTTTTTTTTTTTGGGGGGGGGGGGGGGAGCAGGGGTGTTTTAGTTCAGTTTACTTGTAAAAAGTTTAAATATGCCACTGTTGTGTTGTTTAGCCTACTACTGGGGAAAACCAGGCTTTTGTTTACATTTAATACCTATTCATAATCTATTTTCGTTTTGTACAAAATGAATAGTTAACATTTACCACAACAATCAATTTTATTATTATTTTTGGTAATGAATCATCACATTAGTAGCCTATAGTTCATAAAAATAAACTTGAATGAAATGTGCACTTACATCCAATTTTATTTTTATGAACTACACATCAGTAGAGCACAGCTGATCAGTGTCCATAAAATCAGTCACTGGAGGAAGCGGGACGTAGCTCAGTGGTGATGCACAGGTCGGTCTAGGATCAGTGCCTGTTGGTGGCCCATTGGGCTATTTCTCGTTGTAGCCAGTGCACCTCAAATAGTATATCAAAGGCCATGGTATGTACTATCCTTTCTGTGGGATGGTGCATATAAAAGATCCTTTGCTACTAATGAAAAAATGTAGCAGGTTTCCTCTCTAAGACTATATGTCAGAATTACCAAATGTTTGACATCCAGTAGCTGATGGTTAGTAAATTAATGTACTCTTAACGAGTCTTAGTGGTGTTGTTAAACAAAACATCACTGGAACATCAGTAGTTGTTGGACATTCCTTTCCTATATTATTCTTATATACTAAAATGCAAAAGAAACGCAGGTTCTCATTAAATTGGATATAAAATATTTAAAAAACAAAACGAAATGAAGATTTCAACATTTATTTTGGAGCTACACCAATTCGGCACACATTGGTGTTGGGAATTTTTGATTGAATTCCTTTTTGGCTATTGTTTCATTTCATAAAGTAGGGTGGGGGTTAGAGCTGGGCGGTATTGAAATTTCAAGTTCGGTATCGGTATCGGTATTTTGGTAGCAATTTATCCCGGTATCGGTACGGTATTCGGTATTCATATAACATTAATAACTAACCAATATTAAGCAGTATTTTAAGTATACCTGCCTCTAAATGCACGCCCACGTTAGGGTCTTCCCC
>JAECMU010053721.1:536-12421 GCA_016106625.1 Dracogyra subfuscus | reverse complement strand
CGATCAATTAATCAATCAGTTTGTCAAACATTGCATCCATCCATCCATCTATCCATCCATCCATCCTTCCATCCATCCATCCATCCATCCATCCATCCTTCCCTCTCTCCCTCCCTCCCTCCAACCATCCATCTATACATGCATGTATGTTTGCTTCCATCCATCCATTCATGCATGCACGCTTCCATCCATTCACGCTTCCATCCATACATCCATTCACCCACTAATCCATCCATGAATGCTTCCAGCCATCTATTCATCGATCCATCCCTCCCTCCCTTCCTCCATCGATCCATCCATGCATCTGTCCATGCATGTATGTATGCTTCCATCCATCCATTCATCCATACATGCTTCCATACATATATCCATTCATACTTCCATCCATACATCCATGCATGCATCCATCCATCCATCCATCTATGCATGCATGCATGCTTCCATCCATCGATCCAAGTATCCATACACTAATCCATCCATGCATTCATCCATCTTTCCATCCACCCATTCATGCATACTTCCATCTATCCACCCATCCATGCACGCTTCCATCCAACCTTCCATGCATATTTCAATCCATTCATCTATGCATACATCCCTGCTTCCATCCATCCATCCAATCATTTATGCATCCATTCATCTATGCATCCATCCATCCAATCATTCATCCCTCCCTCCCTCCCTCCATCCATGCATCCGTCCATGCATGTATGTATGCTTCCATCCATCCATTCATCCATACATGCTTCCATACATACATCCATTCATACGTCCATCCATCCATGCACGCTTCCATCCAACCTTTCATGCATGCTTCAATCCATTCATCTATGCATACATCCCTGCTTCCATCCATCCATCCAATCATTTATGCATCCATTCATCTATGCATCCATCCATCCAATCATTCATCCATCCCTCCCTCCCTCCATCCATGCATCCGTCCATGCATGTATGTATGCTTCCATCCATCCATTCATCCATACATGCTTCCATACATACATCCATTCATACGTCCATCCATCCATGCACGCTTCCATCCAACCTTTCATGCATGCTTCAATCCATTCATCTATGCATACATCCCTGCTTCCATCCATCCATCCAATCATTGATGCATCCATTCATCCACGCATGCTTCCATCCATTAATCTATGCATCCATCCATCCAATCATTCATCCAACCATCCATCCATCCATCCATGCACGCTTTCACCCATCTATTCATGCATGCTTCCATCCATTCATCTATGGATCCATTCATCTATGGATCCATTCATCCATCCATTCATCCATACATGCTTCGATCCAGTCATGCTTCCATCCACTCATCCATACATGCTTCCATTCATGCATGCATGCTTCCATCCATTCATCTATGCATGCATCCATTCATGCTTCAATCCATCAATTCATCTATCCATTTTTCCATTGACACGTGCTGACATCCAGTTAAGTTTGAAGAGCGCTTGTCACGAGTTGGCCTTACCTCAGTTCTGTTGATTAAATTGATTGTCAAGTGGGGTATAGAATTATTAAAAGAAATCCAAAACTACTATGTGAATATTGCTGGTACCCTATACCTAATCCGAATCGGACGTGAAAATTTAGCGTTTTGTCGTTTTGTTTTACAATTCAAATTGTGTTTATCCTGGGCATGGGCCTGTATTGGTGTGCGTGCGCGCACGTGCGTGTGTTTTATTTTTAAATGCATTTTGCGACGTTTTAAATTTGCTTTTTTATATGGTTACTAGTATTTTATTTTTTTAAATATGTTTCAAAAGATGGGCGTGGAGAAGGAGAGGGGAGCAAAAGGGAGTTGCATGCCACCCTCAGCCCTTTCTTGCTCTATCATCTCTAGCAGCTTATATTCATTTCATGATTTTTTGATTTGCACTTTGTTTCAAACTGTGACTATTCTTAACCATGACACAACAATCCGGGTTTAATCCAGTAGAAGAAAGCACGTCTGACACATCCATATACATTATTGGATACGTGCTATCGTCCTGAGTCACACCCATTCTTACCAGACCGAGTTACCTGAGTGGGTTTATGTACCTTCGAAACGAAAGAGTCCGGAAAGGCTAGGCGCGCAGGTGTTTGGATTGTTTGTAGTCACAGGTATGTACATTTATTTCAGCCAGTAAGTGAAAACTTTAATTTTCCCAAATCGACGTAGTTTGACGTCTGGGTATGTTCGTTGATTTTGTATTTTTGTTCCGATTTGTTTAATGAGATCAGATTTACCTGCATGCGATGTGATGACGAATGGATCTCAGCCGGTTGAACGCCGTTCAGGTGTGGAAAATGGCGTCTGTTTAAAGACATGTCAAATATAGATGGACTAGTATTTGTATTTTAAAAAAGTAATTTTAACCAGTTTGTACTTAGTTTGATTTTTAAATTTGAAAACAATTATTTCAAAATGAATTAATACTAAGTGAAAACAAATTGGTCACTGATGAATCATTTATAAAATTAAAAAACAAATCCTAGTCAGGCAACATAATACACATTTTGTATAATATTACATGTGTTTTTAATTTAATGACAGTCATTGACATAGTCAAGTGGTCTTTTTTGAGGGGTAGTCTGTTCGGTATGGTGTGTGTGCTACTTTTCTAACTTTTGAGAAATTATTTCAGTTCAGTATTGTAATTTCGAAACACTGGACTTTCTTCATTGGTGGGTCATTTGGGGGTGCGGTGATTTCGTATGGAAATTAACTCGTATGAACCGAAAACTCGTATGGAAAACGAACTCGTATGGAAAAAATAACGGTGATCTCGTATGGGGCATTACAACTGTGTACTTTTCAGTTCTTGATATTACAATATATAGATATAAATATTTAGTGCATTTAATTTTTATAAACGTAAACAAATTATTAAGAGTTTCTTAGCCTAAAGTATAACGACCAGTCAAATCTCGCATGTCATTACCGCAAACAATGCATACATGTTTTGCGTTTCTCGTCACATAATTTGGGCTAGAGGTTTTGTTGATAAAACTACACACAAGTTGCTATATCAGGCCTTCTAGAATATTTTTAAAATTCACTTGCCATTGGGCCAGTGGATTTTAAAATTCACTGGCCATGGTTAAAAATTCACTTGCCCAATTTTAACTGTTGATTAAAAAAAAAAAAAAACAAACCCATAAATTAAAATAATTAACTTGTTTAATGTCCATTTTTCATACTGAGATCATATTTAATCAATTTGTCAATTTACACAACAGATAGGCTTTTTTTTCAATTTGGGTACTTTGTTAAATTTATCTATTTCATGATACTGTGTTCCAAAGCTTTTTAAAAAACTATTTTTTTTTCAATTTATGTCATATTTATAAATTAAATTAATAATTTACACATTTGTAATTAGTGGCATGCAACCTTTAAAACAAATAAAAGACTGGTTACCGTTTTGCATATTATTAGTATTAGAGTAACAAATCTTTGGAGTCCAGTGTAACAAACAAAATGGCGGCAAAAGAACGAACTTTAGGTCTCACTACACAGATGTCATCTGCCATTGAAACCCATGTTAAATTGCCCAACTTCAAACGAAGATTTCTAATAGAACGGGTTCTCGTTGGCACTAACAACATACACCATTGTGAACATACATTATATAAGCATTTATTTTCACTCCAAAATTGAGAACATTTCCGTCTCAGTTTTTTGCTATATGTCCGCATCTGGCTGTACTACCGGTCCGAACAGGTGCTTCATTAACGGATTCACTCAACTGTCACTTGCGCTATATACCCATGTCCCGAATGGTCGATGTACAATATAACAAAATAACATGGGCAAAATACAGCCAGAAAGCTTACCATTAAACATACATATTGTTTTAATTCTTCACTATTTCCTATAAGTGAACATGTGAACCATAATATGTGTCACAATTAGGAACTATAGTGGACCGTGATGAATGAACTCTCACCCGGAAGTGATCTGTGTAGTGAGACCCAAGGTAAAGAACGTCGCCATGCGTGTCAGCTGAAATAGTCGGACTTTTTTCCTTTAATTTGACTGTGATACGTAAATAACAAAATTATGAGATAATTCCATGAATATTTTGTCTATGCATTTCTTTTTTGACAAAGTGTACATACTTAACCAAATATTAATGAAATTCCAATAGCTGCCAGTACTTCCAATTTAACCTCTGTGTACAGTGTACACCAATCTCTTTTTATCTCCCTCAGTCTTTCTATCTGTCTTTCTCTCCTTCTCTGTATCACTGTCTGTACCCCTCTTTCACTCTTTCTTCTCTCTCTCTCTCTCTCTCTCTCTCTCTCTCTCTCTCTCTCTCTCTCTCTCTCTCTCTCTCTGCTACAAATATGCTACAAATAAGATACAAAACAGTTACGATCGTTTCGCTGTATATGCACCAATTTACACTGAAATACACAATTTTAACCACAAAATTGGTTCGTTTTAACAGTTAATTCGCTATACATATTTCGTTCTATACATTAAAATACATTACTAATATATAGGGGAGAAAATCGGGACTTCACAGTTCGTTCTAATCGGTAATTTGTTATAAGCGTGTTCATTATAAAAGTAATATATATATATATAATGTTCATTTAGTGTGTTACTGAGTGTTGGCAGCCAGTTACCAGGGATTAGAATTTAGCATGACTATCATAATATATTAATTATATTACGATGATGTCAGTTTTTACAATACGTATTTATTATATTATTGTAATGTAAGTTTTTACAATATGTATTTATTATATTATGGTGAATCTGATGTCAATTTAATTAATCTCTTCATTAATTTCAGATAACAGACTTGGACAGTAAAGAAACTTTAAAGGAAAAGAGCAGTCCACTTTTGTGTTGTAGCTGATAAATGATGGGACCCTGAATTAAACAAGACTAGTCATTTACCAGGCATAACAACATAATGTCTTTTGTAGACATCCATTCTTGTTCTCAGGTAGAAACTATTTAAAAACTAAAATGAACGTTTTGATAAACCGAACATGAAATGTAGCTCATTCTGTATTTTTAATCAAAAGATGTGCGATGTTCCTACTTAAAGGAGCAAACCCTAGTTTTGACCCATTAAAATGGACACTAAGTTTACCAACCTGCAACACATTTGGAGAACATTATAATGTAGAGAAGCTAAAGTCTGTGATGTTTAAATTGGGAAAAGAAATGGATAAGAGCTTATCTCTATAACCATTACTTCACAGACGAATATGCATTTTTCAGAATTACAAAAACCTGGATGACCAGGGACCTAATTCCTCTTTGCAAGTTTTTAGCATTGCACTGCGAGATCGCAAAGTTGTAACAGTTTAGTGAATTTGGCCCCTGAACCACTTCAGTTGTACAAAAAAGAATATTCTAAACAATAAAATGCAATTACTTCTAATTTAAATAATAAAAAAACAGGTTTTAACAATAAAAAAAAAAGAATATTCTAAACAATAAAATGTAATTACTTCTAATTTAAATGATCAAAAAACAGGTTTTAACAATAAAAAATATATTGTAGTGTTTAAAACCTAGGATCTGTCGCTTTAACTTCTCTAACATTAATGTACATGTAAGTGTGAGTTAGTATCACATACGGCACAACTTTAAATTAATTCATTGGGTATACATGTACATTACATTTTCATGGAATTGTTTTATTATCCCATTTAGAACTGGGCAGTATTGAAATTTTGGATTCAGTATCAGTATTTTGGGGGTGATTTACCTCAGTATTTGTACGGTATTTGGTATTGAGACAATATCGATATTGAGCAGTATTTTCTGTATTCTTGGCTTTAAATACATGGCGTCGGACATATGGTTAAGAACCACACACAGTTATTGACAGAGGAAACCCACTGTCGCCATTTCATGGGCTACTCTTTTCGATTAGCAGCAAGGAATCTTTTATATGCACCATCCCACAGACAGGATAGCACATAACACAGCCTTTGATATACCAGTTGTGGTGCACTGGCTGGAAAGAACTATATAGGATTGCTAAAAGGCCTCAGGTTAGCATATTTTGCCCGAATATCACTATTGTATTTGCCCGAATTTGAGGATTTGCTCCAACACTAGCCTTGTATGCTTATGTTCCTTCCTGCTTTAAATTTGTTTTAAAAAATCAGTATTTGTATTTGTTACAGTTTTGTGCTGAAAATGCCACATTGCGGAAGAAAGTACACCTCTTGAAACAGCAGCGCGATGCTTGTCGGAAGGAATTAGGAAAACTGCAAGAGGAAAAGAAACTAGAAAGTCTGCTAAAAACTTACGTTACTTCACGAGAGTAAGCCTAACGTTCATCCCTATTATTTCATAATGGACATACCATTCTTTTCAAATGAATCACGGGCAGATGAAGGATTTTTATATGGAGGGTATGCTATTTCAAAAAGTGTACCTTTAATACAGTAAAGTATACTTATAACGAACATGCTTACAAGGAACTAATGTATAGAACAAACTGATCATAAAGTCCTGTGTTATCTCCCTATACATTAATAACCAACTTAAGCAAATGTGTACTACTACCATGGTGAATTAACTAACTATCATGGTCCCTTCCGGTTCGTTATAAGAGTATTTTACTGTATTCCAAAGTAGACCAGCATACAATATATATTGGCAGTCTCTTCCAGAAAGGCAATAACTGACCAACATATAATATCTCTCCCACTAAAAAGAAATAAATTTATTATTTTCATCTGTTAATATGTGTAATTTGTATACTACTTGGCAGACATTACATGTACATTACAACCCCTGCAATTTTAGAAAATATGTACAGCAAAAAAAACATGCTACAGCAAAAATGTGCCGTGGAGAATTACCCCCTTCCCCAGTATTGCTTATTGCTGTGGGCAATTGCAGGGACTGCATTATAGTTAAAACCCAAAATATATTTACATACTGCTACATATATATGCAGTGAAACCCCTCAAAACTGGACACGTATGGAAACAAGTAAAAAGAAATCTGGTTATAAGAGGTATTCAGTTTAAACTTAAAGAGGTTCTTTGCTAATATTTAAAAAGGGACCATGAAAAACATCCAGTTTTGAGGGAATTCTGATTTATGAAGGATAGGGTTTTGATGTGTTTCACTATATTAGAAAAATTGATAAGACCTTGTGGGTAAGAAAATCAAATGATATGTAGTCATACCTAGTTTAGGCAGACACCCACATACATATATACACTACATGTAGGTTGACACTATTCTATTTTCAAATATGGCTGTGGTTTTATTTTGTATTTTTTCAGTGTTTATGTGCAGACAGAACCCAAAGCCTGGCAGCTGGGAATATTTGGTTCTCCGCGAAAAAAGGAGGAAAAGGTCGAACATGTTGCTGATTTGGAAAAAACAAACAAGTAAATATTCCAAAGGCTTTCAACATTAATATGTCATACATTTATTGGACCATTTGTAAAACTAATTTGAATTGCTTTGATATAGCTTGATCTGTTTTTAGCACAAGTTGTTTGTTTTTGTATGAGGGATAAATGTATTTCCAAAGAGACATCATTCAATTGAAGAGAAGGGGATATCAAACAAAATGGTTAAAACTCATTGACAGAACATTGTGGAACCATAATTTTTGCTTTGTATACAATAAATATAGAATTTCTAACTGCAAAATTTTTATATTAAATATTAAAAAAATTGTACAATGTTTAGTTTTAATTTTTAGTGAACTTGAAAGTGAAAGTGTCCCATAGCTCGCATACCATAGCAGTGTTTGGATTCAATTGATGTCATTTAATTAATAATATCAGAATGACGTCACTTTACAGATCTTCAATATTAATAAACTTGTCTGTGATGCTTTTTATATAAAATGTAAAATTGCTATTGGATATTTTTACTTGTTTCCATGTGTAAATGTTATAACATATTGTTCATGGTGTTATTTTATTTTTACTTTAGGCTTCTAACAATGCACAACCAACTAATGCGGCGATATGAGAAGGAAGTCAAACAGAACATGTCTAACATAGAACTTCTATCAGAACTGAATGTAAGAAATTAATAATTAGAGAAACATTTTACACACAACTAAGGGAATGAAATAAACTGCCAAGGATGTAGAATGGCTCTGGTACAGCCTTGTTGCTATCATATCATATTATACATTAATTGCAATTTGTTTTTGCTTAAATTATTAAAAAAATTGCAAATCCAATGTGGTTTATTTTGTCGTCCTGGTTTTTGTTGTACATTATAGCTCAAAATTAATTTTATGCTAAATAAAAAGGTATGAAACTCCGAAAACAGTCTGTCTGTTACAGAGTGCTTTAAAGTGACAGACCAAATATAGAATTTCTAACTGCAATATTTGATATTAAATATTTAACCGATTGTAAAATGTTTAGATTTACTTTTTTGAAAACTTGAAAATATATATATTTTTTAAAGTGTCCCGTAGCACTACAATGTATTTTTATTGTTTATGGGGCGGAATGTAGCCCAGTGGTAAAACATCTGCCTGATGTGCAGTCAGTTTAGGATCGATCCCCGTCGGTGGGCCCAGTGGGCAGTTTCTCGATCCAGCCAGTACACCACGACTAGTATATCAAAGGCAGTGGTATGTGCCAAGATACTTTGCTGCTAATGGATTAAAATGTATCCGGTATCCTCTCCAGCCCTTGAAATTCAGAAAAATTTGCTACGGCAGTTAAGTGCCGTCGCAAATCAATTTTGCAACGGCACTACGGCAGCAATTTAAAAGAAAAAATTACTGCTGTCAAAATTATTCATATATAATCCACTGCTGTAATAATATGCTAAACTATATCATCTCAACTTTATTTTCATAAGCTTCTATACTGGAATAAACCTATTTATATTTATTGAGGAAACTGAGCTACACACGATAATAAATTTATGTGTTTTTTTCTGGGATCTGTAATTGGACAGAGTTCATAGAGAAATGCCTACAGACTTTTCACCACTCACAGATTTGCGACGGCAATGAAATGCTGTCGCAAATCAAGTTTGCGATAGCTTTTGCGACGGCATTGCCGATTGCCGTCGCGAATTTCGAGGGCTGCCTCTCTAAGACCAAATGTCAAAATTACCAAATGTTTGACATCCAATTAGCCGATGATTAATAAATCAATGTGCTCTAGTGGTGTCATTAATGGTAAAATGTATCAGGTTTCTTCCCTATGACTGTGTCAAAATGACCTTATCTTTGACATCTAATAGCCGATGATTAATTAATCAATGTGCTCTAGTAGTGGGTTTTTTATTGTTTGGGTGATCCATTTCCATACATCCAAAGTATTTCTGGTCACCCCGATGTTTGTAATATATTGTAATACCATATAGGAAGGAAATGTATTATTTAACAACGCACTCAACACATTTTATTCATGGTTATATGGCATCAGACATATGGTGAAGTATCACACAGATGTTGAGATATTGTAATAACACAAAGGAAGGAAATGTATTATTTAACGATGCACTCAACACATTTTATTCATGGTTATATAGCATCAGACATATGGTTAAGTACCACACATATGTTGAGATATTTATAATACCATGAACGAAGCAAATGTATTATTTAACGACACACTCAACACATTTTATTTATGGTTATATGGTTAAGTACCACACATATGTTGAGATACTTATAATACCATGAAGGAAGCAAATGTATTATTTAACAACGCACTCAACACATTTTATTTATGGTTAGGTATATGGCATCAGACATATGATTAAGTACCACACAGATGTTGAGAGTGGAAACCCACTGTTACCCTTCATGGGCTACTCTTTGATTAGCAGCAAATGATCTTTTATGTGGAACATACCACAGCCACAATCTAATACCAAGAAATGCATTTTATAATTCTAAAAATGCACATACTTCTGAGAAGTAATGATTATGGAAACAAACTCTCAGTCTATTTTCAGTGTCACAGACTCTCATAAAATTTGATTGTAACTTTATCCAGATGAGCGGGCAGCATAGCTCAATGGTACAGTGCCCGCCTGATCGATCGATCCCCGTCAGCTAACCACTGGGGTTTTTCTCGACATAACCATATGTCCGACACCGATATAACTGTAGTTAAAATGTGTTGAGTGCGTCGTTAAACAAAACACAAAAAGTTTTAAAAAATTATCCAGATGAGTTAAGGTTTGTACATGAAGATTAACCAGATTTAGTGGCCCATTTTTCTTGGGTTAAAATTAGGGTATTTGACTTTAATCACACATAAAGACTGCAAAGATGCTCAGTATCTGGTTTTTAAAAATGAAAATGGATTTGATATTTTTTTAATTTCTGTTTCAGCTGAAGCTGGCTGCGATGGAAACCAAGTTAAAAGAACAGAAAGAGAAAGTTCTGAGACTGGAAAGGGAGCTAATTATGACACGAGGCCCAAAGTCAAGATCCCGTACGGGTGAAGGGGCAGGTGAGAAATGGAGCATTAAACATTTGTATGTTGTGGCATTAAAGATTTATATGTTGTAATGCCAATTACAGACAAGTTGTAATTTTTACTGAGCATTTAAGTTTAGTTTCAATTTGAAAACTGAAATTTAATTGTTAAAAGTTAGTTTACTTTCCCATTAAAGATATAAATATAAATATATAAAAGGCATATTTTATTAATTACTAATACCTTTTTGGGTGTTTTATAAAGGCAATTTTAGAATTAATTAGTGAAAAAGGCTTGTTTTATCTCAGGGCAGCTTGGTGCTGATTGAGGCAATATGGTGCTAGACTACTGAGGCATGGTTCTGCATCATGCTAAAACAAGCTAGGGAAAACACTACATAAAGTTAATTTATTTGGCGTGAGATCTAGCTTAAAGGGAGAGTAAACTAAAACATGAAACTTAGGTGTTGGAAAGATGCATATGCAGAACACCAACACATACTGACACTTTACCAAACAAAAAAATCTTTTAACTTTAGTGTTAATAAGAAAAAAGTGATTATTCCTGCTGAGGGCAGCCATTTTGTTTTCTTTTCGATGCTTCTGGTACTATAGCTTGAGGCAAAGTGATGTTAGCTCCTGACCAACTCCTGTATGCACAGTGTAAACAAAAGTGGTAAATTGTGCAAAGGCGCTTTATATATCATTGAATATGCATACCAGTCCAAAAGCCTTGCTTAAGTATTCCTTTAAGGTGATGCCTCGTATGAGAAGAGCTAATTGAATAGTAACTAATGAAATGATAATATATGTCTTGTCCCAGTCTGCTATTCTCGTATGAGGCACTCATACTGTGTGGCTTTGCCTTTAGTCAGTAGAGTACTTGCCTGAGGTGCTTGGGTTATAAGAATCACCTTGAATTTGTTTTACCCATCTCAACCAAAAATAATTGATGAATGTTTAACGATACCCCAGCACAAAAAAATACATTGGCTCCATTTCAACCAGTGCTCCATGACTTGTGTATTAAAGGTCATGGTATGTGTTGTTCTATCTGTTGCAGAGTGCATATAAAAAATACCTAACTGCTATAGTACTGTATTTTCCGGCCTATAAGCCGCATCCCTTATTTTTAGACCAAGTTCCTACCTTTGTTCGTACATAAACCGCACCTTTAAATAAGCCGCGGTTAAAATAAAGCCACAAACTCAATTACAGTTAATTATTGTTTGTATTTAATAATAATAAAGAGATCCATTCTCCCTTAAATTCAAACAATAAATAAGTGGCCAGATAACATGTCTGAATAACAGTGTACACCTGTTTTCCTCTGAAAGTATGTATCAGAATTATCACGTTTGACATAAAATAGCCAGACTAATCAGTATGCTCTAGTGGTGTGATTAAACTAAAAAAAAGCAGCTTTACGCCGTTATGCAGACATGTTACTAGGCAGGTTCTGGTGCACTCCCC
>JAECMU010053697.1:0-18301 GCA_016106625.1 Dracogyra subfuscus | reverse complement strand
AAACTAGTTATCATCATCACCTTGTCGCTGTTGTTAAAATATCCCTTTTATGTAATAGTAAAACTTCACTGTGGCCGCTTAATACAGGTATTTTAGCGATCTGGGGTCCAATTTGGACGTAAGACGGGTGACCGCTTATTACAGGTGCATTTACATTATAAATCGTTTGGTAGGGAAAAAAGTGGCCGCTTAAGGCAGGTGACCGTTGAGTAAAGGTGGCCGCTAGGACCTATTTGTCTATATATCGACTCAAACGTTAAATGAATTTTATATTTAAGCCAATGAAAATTATTATGCTATGAAAAATACATCAATCAATTCTGTAAATTATGAACTGTGAACGTTAGATTTTGTTTTTAGAAAACATGATGAATTTATAATAACAAAGTGTAGTTACCAGAAATGTTTTGAAGAAGAATAAATGAAGAATTCCACATAATACATAGTCTAGGAATAATATTTATCGCGCATTGATTCGTGGCATCAAAGCTGCAGAGCCAAATAGTTTACACACCGACACTGGCCTTATTGACCTCTTGGTTAAGCCGGTGTCGGCCCGGGAAGTCGACAAATATATTTTGTGTTGTACCGGGAAGTAGAATAATAAAAGTGCCGGGACGTGGACATATCTAATTGGTCTGTAAGTTCTGCGCTGCAGTAACGAGACGCCTTTTTTGTTAACAACGAGATGAGAACCCTGAAGTAGACGGATCTAATTGGTTTGCATGTTCTGCATTGTGGTATGAACCGTGTTTGTTTCAACGGTATAGAATGTTATGTGATTACTGTCCTGGGTATAATTTGTAATAAGAACACGTGGATAGAAGGACCATGGTCACCAGAAATGTGGAACCATTTTGGCAATGATAGTCACCGTACCAATAACCACTTGCAAGGATGGCATCGTAAAATAAACAAAATTGTCCAGAAGAGTCATCCGAACATTTGAGGTGGTAGGGCTTCTAAAACGTGAGAAGTCTGTAATGGAAGTAAAATTGCACCAACTGGATAGTCACTGGCGATCTCCGGCATGAAAACGCAAATACCGCACTATCGATGCCAGAATCTCTGAAAGACGAACTGATCAACAACCACATCACCGACATGGAGTACACAGATCCCATAGGAGAACTTCTACATTTCAACTGATCAATGCGAGAATAAATTATGTTTTTGAACTACGAACTACAGATACAAATATTGTTATAACTAAAATTTATTTTCAAAATAATTCTATCTATGTAATATTATTTCTATGGAAAAATGTATATAAAAGATCCCTTGCTTTTTTATTATCATTTTTTGTTGTTGGTAAGAGTAGCTCATTTAGCGGGTTTCTTATTATTATCTTCGTGATCCTTAACCATATGTGTGAAGCCAATATATTTAATTAATTAATTAATTTATTATTTATTTATTTATTTATTTAATACTGTAATACCCACAACGCAACCAGCGATATGAATTCGGATCAAGTTCGATCGGTAGAGCGTTCGCGTGGGATACTTGACACATAGGATCGAACCTCCTTAGTGGACCCATTGTGTTTGTAGTTTTGTGTGTGTGTGTGTGTGTGTGTGTGTGTGTGTGTGTGTGTGGCAGTGGAGGCATTGGAAATTAATTCCATTGTGAATCAAAAAAGCTTTATTTTATAATGTGATTAGAGTATCATACTTAAAGAAATATTTGTATACAAGACCATCTACTTTTAACATAATAATCAATATATTGTCTTCAAAAACCCCTAAAAACTTTAAGGAATCTTGATAAATATGTAATTTAATATGTAACTACATATATATAACAAATATATGTTTATATTTTTATTATCCTAGTTTTTACGTTTAATTTGTTTTCCTGAATTTGTATACTGCAACCTATTACACAACTGTTTCTGTTTTATAACTGTATTCTTGTCTGGTTTGTGTTTATAGTCATACTGTCTTTGGCAAATAAATAAATTGAACTGAAATTTAATTGTAGTAATAGTAGTAGTAATAGTAATAGCTGCGGTACGGCATCATCTCGTTGTTACCTTTTGACTGCGCACATCGTCAACCAGGTAAAAGGGAAATTAATGAGTACCGGGAAATCGACAAATCATCACTGGTACATTTTAGCTTGTCCCGCTAAGAAAACACAATTTTAAGATCATTTATACAAGTTGTCGACTTCGCAGGCCATAACCGTTACGCCATCGGACATAAGACTGGTAGGTACAAGGTTCGCATTCCGGTATCGGCTCCCACCTAGAGCGAGTTTTTACGACTCGATGGATAGGTGTAAGGACACGACACCCTCTACTCTCTCTCTCTCGCTAACCACTAACAATTAGCCACTAACCCAACTAGCCCAGATAGCTGATGTGTATGCCCAGAACAGCTTGCTTGAAACGTAATTGGATATAAGCACGAAAATATGTTGAATTGAAATGAATGATATCCTTGCATCAACTTGAGATACAGCAGGGCCACGATCAGTTAATACATCTTTGACAATGCAGTCGCCTCACATGGGAGCATAGATGGTAAAGCGCACGGCTGTGGTCGGTACGTGTTTATTCCTCTGAATTCACACTGTCGGTAACTAGGTATGATGATGGATCATTGTCGTCTGGGTCATACTCGAATCTTTGACTTGGTTGTCATAAGAAAGTCAGCATAGCGAAAACAGTGGTGTCACTAAATAAACACCGAGATTGCTGCCTTCTTTGTCGATTAACAGCTACTTCGAGACCAATTAATGCAACTTTTACAGGCATGCACTTTCTCAATCCATAAATCACGTGACTAGTTGAATTCTGTAACAATCGTAGACTGCTAGCGTTTTCCGTTGAGTTCGCTAAGACCATTTCAGTACCTTGTTCGAATGTTTAGATAATTACATTCGGTCATCTTAAACGTTACAGAGTTACATGTAAAAAAAACCATATGTGGTTACAGTCAATTATGGGCAATTCTTGATTGTTGGTTACAGGCTCAAAATACCGGTACAACATTGATTTTAGATCGCGCAATTCATATCTACATTTTTAAATATGTTATTTATTTTAACACATAATATACTAGCGGAAAAAAGATCCTGTGCATGGTAAACAGTTGAATAAAATTATAATCGCAAACTGTAAAATAATAACATGTTCAGGAGACATGTGCACAACCATTATGTTCAAAACTTTCGACGCCACCCCTCTTTATGACCCATATATTGATAACAACAATGCCAGACGTTTTTTCTTCTAGACAAATTTGTATTTTTCTTTTTACAAAATGTTATATTAATTTGAAGAAAACCTTATTAAAGACATAATTATATTTATTGTCACTAATGTGCCATATGTTCTTATTTATATATAATAATAAACTTGTTAATGATATTTCTATATCTCCAGATAAAATGTTTTTAAATAGTTATGAGTTTGCTATCATAAAGTGCATTTTAAGTTCACATTAGATTCAGAACAATTTTTTCCCCAGATTTGAATGTCTGCCTTGTAGTAAGTTAATAATTTGTTTTATTGTTAAAGCTGTATTACCCAATGTTACTATCCAAATAATATGCTGGATTACAGATTGCAGGACTACATCAAATATACATATTGTATTCATCTGGATTAGAAAATAGCTTTATTTTATTAACGAATCAAAACTAAATATGTGAAAGCTGGATGATCATATCAGATATTACAAATACTTAAAATCTCCAACTACAGAAGGCTATAAATCAAATATAGTCAGGAATATTGGTGGCTGCCAATGGGTTTTATGAGCAATTACGAGAATCAGTATGGTCAATGGATTTGAAATTTTCATAACTGGTGACATGAAGATACCCACACAGAGCAACTGTGGTGTGCAGGGCATTAAGTCATTACTTCATACAGGTTGATTTTTCCTTTCTCAGATACTATATTTCTTTTATGTGTATGTTAAAGTCTTCGTAATCTATAGGTCAGTCAAATTTAAGTGTTTCGATGGGATTATTTACAATAGTTGAGATACTCTGAATATCGATGTTATCTCTACATAGATATAGCTAAGGACACACAGCCAACTGACAGTAAATATCAGTACAATATTTAAAGACCTTTTAAAAGAAGAAAAAAATCATATTGCATTTATACAAAACTGTATAAAATATGTATGCCTTTTGAGGAGTCTGCATTAGGTTCCACTGTAGAAACAACAGTTTCAGTGAGGTTCTCAGTTTATGTCAGAATACACCAGATCCTGGTTGTCATACAAACACATGACTGGAAACCGTTTGACAAATGTATGTGGTCAGGGCATGTGTAAATGTTTTCCAATAAGTTGTTAACACGATGTACATGTACTTAACAATTAAATGTGCGTTATTTTCTCACCATGATTAAGACAGATCAAAGATGTGTTATTAAAGAGATGGTCCTGAGTTTGTTAGCCTTGCAACATGTTTCATATTAAAGGGACATTCCTGAGTTTGCTGCAATGTTTAAGATGTTATCGACTAACAGAGAAATTTTAACGATTGTAATTAAATATCAAATATATTTTCCTGCATAAAATATTAGTGGCTGTATATTTAACATGCTTCTGATCGTTCTAGTATTTGTACTGGGTTAAATTTCGTTTTATTTCCTAAAATATATTTTTTTGTACGTACGACATTATTTGAAGACGAAATCGAGTTTGGGCTTTTTACAAATATTAAGACGATCAGAAACACATTGAATATACAGACATTAATATTCTAAACAAGAAAATATATTTAATGTGTAAATGTAATCGTAGAAATATTTTATTAGTCGGAAACATCTTACAATGGAGCAAACTCAGGAATGTCCCTTTAATAGAGCGTATACACAGACTCAAATAGCACACTGAATACAGTTTCGAGTTTGGAATAATATCAGTGTCTGTACATACTAGGTGTTTCTGGTTAAATTGAAGGTTGTAGTTGCTACAACAGTAGGAAAAGAAAGAAATGCTTTATTTAACGACGCACTGAACACATTTCATTTACGGTTATATGGCGTCAGACATAGGAATAATAGTAATATATTATATTCGCTCCCACAATACAATGTTTATTCCGCGCGCATCTTCATGTACTTGGAACCGCTTGGTCTCTGGAAAGAGTCAAGTGCGCTGAAGCTCTAATCACACAAATAAACCGATTACAACTACAGGAGACTTAGCTAATGTCCTGTATATATGGACACTAAAATACAGCTTAAAACACAGAGAAACATCCACTCTTTCGGTCAATGGGTTATTAAATGGTTCTTTTCTGTGCAACTAGCGTTTAACTTTTTTTTTATTATAATCTATAAATGTTTCATGTATGAAGAACAATTTCACGTCACACGTTTAAGATAATGTCAGCGGTCCATGTCACCTGGTTTAACGTGTAATTAAAATAATAATGATATATATGATATCGCTGATAACATCATGACATTAATTACCGACCGTTCAATGTCGACAGATGATATTACTACAATAGCCACGTGCAGATGAGATGAAGCAGGTTGCAGACGTGTGGCTTTAGTAGTAGTTTTATTTCGTCACTGGAAAGCAATACAAGTGCTATTCAGCCCTTAGTAACAACATGTGATGTGGTGTGTGGGTGGGGCACTGTAGCTGGGTGTACAAGTAACTTTGTTTTAGTTCAGTCGGTTGAGTGCTCACCTGAGGTACTTGCGTCCCAGGATCAACCACCTCTATGGACCCATTCAACTAATTTGGGTTTCTCTCGTACTAACCAGTGCACCACAAATGGCCAATGGTCGTGGTTTGTGCTTTTCTGTCTGCGAGAAAGTGCATATCAAAGATCCTTTGTTACTAATGGAGCAATGTTGCGGGTTTCCTCTGATGACTACGTGTCAGAATTGTCAAATATTTGACATCCAATTACCGATGATTAATTAATCAACCAATATTTTCTAGTGGTGTCGTGAAACACAAACTAAACATTTCAGCAAGATGTAGTAAAAACAACAATTAAAACAGTGAATATGAATTTTAGTGCTGGTGTGTCGTTAAACATTCATCCATTAAAAGCTGGGGTAGGGAAATTTGATTTGTAGGCGAAGAACAAACTTGTTTGGTGGATATCACGTACTTGTTTTTCTTTACTTTTGATATTCACCAGTTTAAGGTATGATAATTTTAATATGGCACTTTCAACTGTAATATCTATACACCAACATAGCTGGCTTCCCAACAAAATATAACAGCCTTATCGGTAAATGGATTCAAGACAGAAAACTTTCGTTTCACCATCTCAGTTAAGATATGATCCAGTTTTGTGTTTTGTAAAGCTTTGAGACACGAAATTGTCTGTAGAGATAGATCTGGATGCAAATGAATCGACACCTAATAGCCGATCTCTATGTTTGTGTTGGGGTGTCATTAAACATCCATCCATCCATCCATCCATCAATCAATCATTAATTCATTCCGTAATCAAGATTTCATCATTACCAAACATGTTTACCTGATACTGTAACCTTGCTGGCTTGAATTATTACCACTGATGTGGTGTTTTGCCAATAAACTGTTGTAACGAAGTTGACACAATGAATTTCTGTTCTTTATTGCATTTATAAAAACAGTGTTTAAAATGTTGGAAAATGCAATGTGTGTGATTGTTTTGGAGTCATGACAGATTTAGTTTTATGATAAAAACAACAAAAATACATAAATGAAAAATAGTTTTATGTCCTGACACTGCAGTTTTCTCCGTTGCTGGAGAATCGCTCAATTAATGGTTATTGTCATGAAACATTGAAATGTCAACGTTTATTAATGGATAAAAATCGACGTAACCGATATATTTAACTAGCAGGAAATCTGATAAATGATGTTCACCGTGAGTATAAATGACAGAGTCTGCCATGTTGGAAGTAATTTTACGCTGATCATTAGAAGGTGAGTTACCTCTTTGTTTTCATCTGTATTCTGTTTTAGAACAGATGTGTCTGTCATTATAAGATGTTTCCGAGAAATAAAATATGATCAAGACTAAAGTTACATACCAAATTTAGCAATCTGATTAAAATTAGCTCTACTGGTCTACAGGCAATAATTATTAACCAGTGGAGCTAATTTTATAAATAGATTGTTAAATTAGGTTCCTTATTTAGAATATCGGTGTATGTATTTAATGGGTTTGTGTTCGTTCTAATGTTTGTAAGTAGCCCAAACTATATTCGGTCTCCCAATGATTTCGAACGTAAAAAAAATATATTCGAAAATAAAATGAAGCTTGACCTTGTACAAACTCTAAGACGATCAGAATTACATTTAGTATATAGTCACTAACATTTTGAAACAGAAACCAATTTACATGCAACGTTAGTCAATAAAACGTAGAATATCTTAACAATGGCAACAAATTATTTACATTCCCTTTAAAAAATAAGTTTTGTCTATCTTTGTTTACGGCACGGCAGTATTCACGGGCAATGAACTATAGGGGTGTATACCACCCAATTAAATTCCATAGACGACATAGTAACATATGTGGCCAAATCTCCTACATGCGGCGTATAAATCTAAAGTGAATTAGAAACAAAATAGGGTCACTCTGATAATTTCAGGGATAACGGGTAGTGTCCATGATTACTCTAGTTCAGCACAACATTTGTGTATTTTTTACAGATCAGTTAATACCACATCATGTGATTGGTAATAAATGTGAATGTGTTGGTTGTAAAAAAAATAGTTTTGGCAAAACAATATATGCAATTTCATTTCATCTAGTACCACTGTGTTTCGTTGTGCTTATAACATGTATGGGTACCTGTAAAAAAAACAACTCAAAGTTTTAGTTTTAGCCACATATGCTGCTACGGTCGTCTATGGGTTTTAATTTATAGCACATTCATTGCATTATAAACAAATATTATGATTGTGACCTTTAATTTAATTAAACTGTACTGAAGCTACCATGCAACTTCACAATGACCTAGACCATGACAATAACCACTGTACATGGCTCTGAATGGAGTTTGAATACAAGTTAACACAGGAAACGTTGGTCTTGGCCTATCATTTATAATGTAAAGAGTTGAATAATTTCGTTTTACTTGCCATATACAACTGCTCTTTAATATGCTAATGCATCTCGGCAACCTAAACTTAGATTTTAATACCAATTTATAATATGTGCAAATATTGGGTTGATGTCTTGAATTTCCATTAACATAGTTAATGTTTCATGTATGAAATTCTGAAAACCAAAATGTGTAAAAACCTTGATTTTTATTGTCATTTTAACATATTTATAGGGTGGTAAGTTATATTTTAGACACATTTGTAGTTTTTTTGCAAAATATTTTATTAATTTGAAGAACACATGACTGGACACACTTTGAAAAATGTATGTTGTCAGCATAATGCACTGTGTGAATGTTTTCCAATAAGTAGTTAACTCGATGTACATGTGCTTAACAATTAAATGTAGGTTATTTCCTGTCCATGATTAAGACAGGCCAAATACGTATTATTAAAGAGCTGGTCCTGCGTTTGTTAGTATTGTAACATGTTTCATATAAATAGAGCCTTTTTAAGAACTTAAATAGCACACTGAATACATAAATAAATATATCAGTGTCTGTATATCCAAGGTGTTTCTGGTCACCTGATGTTTGTAGTAGAAGGATATACAGAAACACGTTTAATATTCGCCGCAGGATGATCTATACTTGTGTATTTTTAACTGTTAAAACAGATTTGTTATTTGGAATTATTAAACTGCCATCACACTCATGATAATCGCTTCGTTTAGCCAATATATTTGTTTGCTTGTTTTTCAGTTTGGTTCCGAAATCCACAGCAGCATGATTATCGCCGGAATCCTTGTGTCCGTGTTCGCAAGCTTAGTTACAGCAGATCAACGTAAGTAACAGATTGTGTGTCACTGTTCCAATATAGTATTTATGAATTATGACACGTCAGTGTGTATGTACGCGTGTGTGCGTGCATGACGTGGGAGTGCAATGTTACCTCAAACAAGATAATATGATTTTGTTTGCAATAACATCTATGTTGCATCCTAATCCCAACGTCTGAAGGTGTCGTATTAAGTGAGTTTTAGGGTCCAATTGATTACCAGCAGGTATGTCAATCTGACCACAGTTTCAAATCACGTTAAGTCTTGCAAACACATTCTTTCTAGCCAGAGTATTCTGCTGCTGGAGAGCTAGACAGATATTTGGACGGTTATAATCGCTCTCTGGCTATTATTAACCGTACAAATTTCCGTCTAGATCTAGAACAATACAACGGGTAGAGTACTCTAGTTCTCTTTCCTTATCTACTATTAGCCATCACCTATCATTCTCATCTTAGTATAAAAGTATATACCTGTTATATAGCAATCGCTTTAGTTGCCCTGGGTATGTTGGCCTCGTCCCAACTAGTGCTCACACGATCTGTGCATTAAACAGCCTGTCTAAGAACACGTTAATGTACACAAGAAAATATATTTTCACTGTAGGAAATTAAATATTAGGACATCAATAATTGTATTTAATTTATTAATTAATTAATTTAATTTTTTGTAGGATGTTCCGTTACTCCAGATTTGGAACCATGTTCCGCCAATGGTAATGGTTTGAAGTATTATTTCAATGCTACACGTGGTGCATGCATTATGGCTTCTCAGTGGCCGACAAAGATGTGTGTAGCGTCAGGACAAGGCGGCTTTGGGAACCACATGTCTTGTGTCCATGCATGTGAGTGTACGCAGCCACCAAATGAAAATCGGTGTGCAGATGGCCAAACACCTAATCGGCCCCAGGTAGAAAGATGGTTCTTCAATCCGGACTCCGGGGTATGTGAGGCGTTCACCAAATACGGCTGTTCTGGGGTGAACAGAATCTTTGGGAGAAACGAATTTGTTCATGAGAGCGCGTGCAAACAGACGTGTGTTTGCACAAAACCTCTTGACACCGGTAGAGGAGACCAAGATATTACATCCTTTGCCTTTAACGTACAAGACAAACGCTGCGAGGAGTTCAGTTACAAGGGTGAAGGAGGAAATGCCAACAGATTTGCCACCAGAGAAGACTGCATGGACAAGTGTCTGTGTGGACTGGAGGCGCAGAATGGGGATGGGATGATGTCGTGTATGGCATACTTTCGAAAATACGTTTACTACAAAAATGAAAACATTTGTAAAAGGTTCATATATGGGGGTTGTGGTGGTAATTCCAATCGCTTTGACACCAAAGAAGCATGTTCTGCGACCTGCAAAAAAATATAAAAAGTAATACGTATAACATAATATTAATTATTAAAAGGACATTCCTGAGTTTGCTGCAGCTTTTAATATGTTGTTGACTAACTGAACCTTTTTAACGATTATAATTGCATATGAAATATTTTTTCTGCATAAAATGTTAGTGGCTGTATATTAAATGTGTTTCTGATCGGTTTTTTTATCTAGGATAAATTTTATTTTCTAAAAAGGATTTTTTCGTACGTACGAAATTATTTGAAGACAAAATCCAGTATGGGCTTCTTACAAATATTAGGACCACCAGAAACACAATGAATACACAGAAACTAATATTCTAAACAAGAACATATATTTAATATGAACGATTAATCGTAGAACTATTTTACTAGTCGAAAACATCTTACAACGCAACAAGCTCAGGAATGTCCCTTTAATAAAAGTATGCGATTTTTGACAGTATTAAAAGTACTAGTACTTCGCCCTCAGCAACAATTTTATAAACGGTTTACAGTTCCATTCTAGTAATAGTCTATTCAGACTGTGTGCACATTCAGTCGTCCCAGTGTTTACGGAAGATTCTAAAACGTTTTAGGTAAAGTATAAATGGCTTTTCAACAATTACATAGCGCTTTAAGGTGGGAAGAGTATCAGATGATACGTTACGAAACGTTACATGGTAGGGAATCTTGTCAACAGTTACACGTTTTCAAAATAATTGATTTATATTTATATAGTAAAGTATGACCTACCATTTCTATTTTGTATATTTAATAAATGTTTATTCATCTAGTATTTATTACCAATCAACACAAACAGAAATACAAACAGAAAATAGACTAAAATATGCCATACTAATAGGGAAATGGGTAGGATAGCGTTGACGAGCGTTAGGTAATGTTAGAGGGGGTAACTTAGCATTATAAAACGTTACAAGAATGAGGGGACGTGAGACCAACTTCTGTTTTCTGTTTTACGTAATTGTTGAATGGTCCCGGAAGTGGCAGTAATGCGGCATAGTTAGATTTGTCCTCGTTTGTGGGAAAAAACATCAAATAATCCGTCGTGTCTGCATACCCTCATTACTATTGTGTCAGAACGTCTTTTGTAATCAGTCTTCTGTAGAGATACAGTATTGCATATGCTAATACCAGTTTAGATATCGCCGTGTTAGTTATGGCTTCTATGTCACATGTTTGAAATGATATATTGTTTACGGCGAGCATATCAACGTTATTATAATATTAAGACCTTTTGTTTGAGATCGAAGTATATATGTAAAGAGCGTTAAAGATACGCTAGTTAACCAGGCAAAACAAAAATATTCTGGTATATTCTAGATACAAATAAAGAATAAAGAGTTTTCAATGAATTGTTTTTATGTTATCTTTAAAATAGATATATCTCGTTGTTGTATGATCTGAAATACTTTGTGTATCAGACTTTCATTCTTCATTTTAATGGTTTTGAGTTGGACCCTTCAAGTAACAGTTATGGGTCTAGGGTACACAGTTTACAGCATTGGAACTGAATCATGGTTTCGGCATTATTATCTCCTTCTTATAAACATATATAATTCAACATTTCGTTTAGGCTACTGATGGAAAGAAATAAAGGATCACACACGTGGCAACAAGAAATAATGACTGCATCAAAAATCTATTCATATTATACAAAGTGGACTGGGAACATATAGGCAGCTCATTCAACACTACAGACATTTAGTCCCACATTACAGCTTGGGATGACATAGACATTACTACGTTAGTAATGAATTAAATTTGGTCTACATTTCGATGTGTTCCCTTATTTCTTTCCATCAGTATATATAACAAAAACATTTCAATAGTTGTTGTTGTTTAACGACGCACTCAACACATTTTAAATACGGTTATATCGGCGTCGGACATATGGTTATGTCGAGAAGAAAAAAACAGTGGTTAGCTGACGGGGATCGATCCTAGACCGACCGCGCATCAGGCGGGCACTGTACCACTGGGCTATGCTGCCCGCTCATTTCAATAGTAACTTTATACTGAAAAAAACGTAAGCACTAGTTTATTGTTGTAAAAGAACATTCAAGCTGCCGTCATTCTGGTTTGATCGGCCTCGGTGGCGTAGTGGTTAGGCCATCGGTCTACAGGTTGGTAGGTACTGGGTTCAGATCCCAGTCGAGGCATATGATTTTTAATTCAGATACCGACTCCAAACCCTGAGTGAGTGTTCCGCAAGGCTCAGTGGGTAGGTATAAACCATTTACACCGACCAGTGATCCATAACTGATTCAACAAAGGCCATGGTCTGTGCTATCCTGTATGTGGGAAGCGCAAATAAAAGATCCCTTGTTGCCAAGCGGAAAGAGTAGCCCATGAAGTGGCGACAGCGGGTTTCCTCTCAAAAACTGTGTGGTCCTTAAACCATATGTCTTACGCCATATAACCGTAAATAAAATGTGCTGAGTGCGTCGTTAAATAAAACATTTTTTTCTTTCTTTCTTTCATTCTGGTTTAACGCCTTTTTCATTTAAATTTTCACGGTGCCATATATTCTTACGTCATTTGAATATCGAGTAGTGGTTGACAGGAATTAAAGTCTATACATTTTGCAAAAACACGTTGTATTGAGTTTGAGATTACATGATAAACAGATTATTATCCTCGTGTGTTTTGGTATAGTCAATATCATATATTAGGAATAATAATAATGCATTAGTATTACGCATAACACAATATTTATTCCTTTGCATCCTTTGTCTTTATCGTACAAGACAAACGCTGCGAGGAGTTCAGTTACAAGGGTGGGAAGGAAATGCCAACAGATTTGTCACCACTGTCGACTGCATGGACAAGTGTCTGTGTGAACTGGAGGCGAGGAATTGAGATGGGATGATGTCGTGTATGGCATACATTACAACATACGTTTACTATAACAGTGAAAACCGCTGTAAAAGGTTCATATATGGGGGTTGTGGTGGCAATTCCAATCATTTTGACACCAAACATAGAATGTTCTGCAACGTAAAAAATAGATACAAAGTAATAAGTATAACATAATAATAATAGTAAGGTGCAAAGAAGATCAGAGGATCAGAGGATCACACGACGTTACAGGATAGGGGTGTTTGTTAAGAGTTACACGTGTAACGTTTTCAAAATAATTGATGCATATGCTTATAGTAAAGTATCCCCTACCACCTCATGGGCTACTCTTTTCGGTTAGCGGCAAGGGACCTTTTATATGCACCATACCACAGACAGCATAGCACATACCACGACCGTTGATATACCAGTCGTGGTGCACTGTCTGCAACGAGAAACAGGCCAATGGGCACACCGACGGGAATCGATCCCACACCGATCGCGCATCAAGCAAGCATTTTACTACTGGGCTACGTCCTGCCCCAAGCTTCTAATAAGAGTCTGATACTTTAAATGTGCTCAATCGCGGATGGTTGACTCGTTAATGACCCAGCAAAGTATTATTTAACAATATATATATTTTTATTTGTACCTAAAAGTACCTTACTGAACCATCTACCATATCCTACTTATTATTTATATTTTATAAAACGGTCCATAATTAAAAGAAAAATAGCAGCTGTTTGGAGAACAAAGGTGTGACGTATTATGTTTGAGTCTCGTGGTGGGCGGGCATCACCCGAATAACCGCCGAGTGACGGAGGATGCACATGATGAGTATTAATCGATGTGATTTTCGATTCTTAACGAACATTTTTTTGAGATGTTCATATAGAGACTTCATAAAATATATACAATATGCATATTTGGGCATCAAAAACCGCGTGTGATGTTAGTAATTGAAAACGTCAACATCATGAGCGGTGGGTATCTGTTACGGTTGGATGATGGTACGGTTGGATGATGGTGCAGAATTCCGTTTAAGTCACAAATAAATCAAAATTGGGTGACTGATTACTTTAATTTGAATATAAGACAAAATACCTCGACGGTAATGTCATACTCTATTCTGTACTGATATAATATAGTTTAATGTCTTTATAGTCTTCTTGTATTAACTTGATTGAAATAGTTCGACATAGACCTACTACCCAAACTCTGAAAGAAATTAACTCCAACTCAGATGAAAGGGCAATTATTTCAAATGAAAATTTAATTTCAGATACTACCAAAATTAAAATTAAAGGTTACAGCTCTATAGTCCGAAGGTTCAATGATCAGAAGGTTCATTGCTCCGAAGGTTCAATAGTCCGATGGTTCATTGGTCCAAAGGTTTATAGACCTAACTATAATTTCGAATAATGGAAAACGAACAGTGTCAAATGCACTAAACAAATGAGAACTAACTACAGTAATAACTAGGCGTACCTCTGTGTAAAACGTTTAAGGCAACAGTGTAAGATATATGTTACGACACGACGATATGATACCTGTTGAATATCAATTTAAAGTCATCTGATTGGCTTCTTTCATATAAATTCAAACCATCCATTAAGATTAAGGCTACACACGTCGATTTCTATTACCAGATGATGTACAGGTAAAGAGTGTATATTACGTAAAGGCGGATACGTTTTAATTTTTCTTGAACATGTATTTTAAAGAAAAAGATATGTCAGAAAAAGATTTCTACACTATTGTTTCCAGCTCTCGTGTCAGTTAGTGTTGGGGTGTCGTTAAACATTCATTCATTCATTTATTCATTCGTGTCAGTGAGATACAATTGTATTCATCGTGTTCGCTCCCATTGGCGTAGCCAGGATTTTATATTAGTGGGGGACCATAATGTCATGGAGGGTCAACCACATTATTTTTAGACTGCCAATAGTAAAGGAAGGAAGAACTGAAACATTTTATTTACGGTTATATGGCGTCGGGCATATGGTTAAGGATCACACAGATTTTGAGACAGGAAACACGCTGTCGCCACCTTACGGGCCACTGCACCATCCCACGATTATTCTACCATGACTTTGGAAAATACTCGATTCTGATTGGCCAGTTACCTTAAATCGTAGGTATCTAATCATGGAGAGATATACCTAAGATTTAATTAGGCCACTTTACTCGCGTATGAATACAACACGGTATTTACAAACATGTCAGCCAAACAAAGTGGCACCTTTCACATCGGTACGGTATAAATCCAGACTGGTTTGAAGACGAAATGTTTGTAGAGTTTCCAACACAATAAAATAATGAAAGTAAGTACAAAAAGAGCAGTTTTAACAAGAAGAAATGGCAAAATAGCTTTATAATACTGTAGCCTACGCTGCCTATAGCAGTTATAGCAGACGATCAATTTTTTTTACGGTCGAGGACAGTCACTTTTTGCACCCTATTTTTGGCTTCGTAATCAGTAAATAAAATATATCCAACGGTAATTTGTTGATATGATATATTTGACAAAAGGTACTTTTTATTTCTTTCATATTTTGAAACTTAAAATTAATATTTTCTACAGAATTAAGAAAACTTAAAAACTACCAACCTGTAAACAGCGTTGTCTGCTTGTTTCTAGAAATTTTGTATGTGGCGAAGCATTGTAAAATAAAACTAATTTGAATGACGTCTGTATTCCAGTTAATATTTAAAAACCAACAGAAAATGGAACATAGTGTGGGGGTGGTCCTCGCAGCACCCCCTCCCCCGAGCGGCCCTTACATATTCCCTATTTTCGTCAATTTGTTTTACTTTTAAAACGTTTAAATATTTAAATACTTTGGTATAAATTGATCTATACATTTTCTTTTCAAAACTTCGAATATTTCACAAAATATAAGGGTTGGGATGTCTGGATGTTTTCAAATTGAGGACAGTAGTGTGATTAATTATTTTCAGAATTAAGACTGCGTTAAACGTTGCGGCTTGGTCTTTATTGCAAAACCTAATGGGTTAGCACATGTCCATTTTTGTTTTCAATAATATATACTACTGAAGAAAAATCTAAATATAGTTCATCTTCCAAAGCTATATATTACTATACATGTGTGGTCTTTTGGCATGATGTGAACAAAATGTAATTTCCATTATCCGAATTATAAAGGGCAAAATACATGTAAAAAAAATGTATTTTTACTATACACATATTAGACGTAGTAAACTGTTAGCCTATCTTCACTGAGTGCAGTGTTTCGGATCAATCAGCCTTCGGACTACTGAACCTTCGGACTATTGAACAACAGCCAAATGTGCGAAGCTGTCCAACGTCTTTAGGTATGAGTGTTTCAACTAAAGTTAGTTTTGCCAGGTGATATAGGTATTAGCTGTGGAATTGCAGAGAACGTGTTGGTCGTGACTTCGGGCCAGGACCAGCAGAAGACATTAGAGCTACTGTTTAGTCAGTACAAATGCCTGACAACCATTTTAAGGAATCCATATTCAACAAATTGCATAGGCCAGAGTCCAAGGCCATAAGATGAAATCATTTTTGTAGTAGAAATTGATAGAAAGGAAGTTGCCTTCATGCCCCTCTTTGGCGGTGCAAAAAAGATGAAATGCACACTACCGTATCTCCTTTGGCGGTGCAGGAAGGATGAAATGCATACTGCCGTATCTCCTTGGGAGGTGCAGGAAGGATGAAATACACACTGCCGGTCCCCCTGTTTGCAACTCACCCCATAGTGGATCATGGAAACTATCATGACATTGTATAGAACGTCCTCTGGACTCTGCCTTGTGCAGGGATACGATTTTGACTGCGCCATGGTTTTTTCGTTTAGATTTTAAAGGAAATATTTGCCTTAGTGCCCTGATGTTTTATTAAACCGAAGGCAACATTTGCCGTGCCTGACAAACATTTAAATTTGACCAGTTATTCACAATGTGCATTTTGATGGTAAAAATAGTATTAGCTCGGGCGAAGGATGTATCGCATAAATAGCACATTTTATAATTTGAAAAAGAAAACGAAGGGGAAACATAAGAATACATTTGTTGACTAATTGTTTCTAGACGCACATGGCGATTAGTTGTGAAGAAACTACAGCAGTTACTCTCATCCTACATATACCCGCATCCATTTTCTCAGATACTCACATCCCATTAGAAGCGGACTAGACTATACCTACATCATCACTTCGAAGTTACCTTCATCATACTTAATTTTGTGATTTCATTATCACCTGAATTACACAACTTATCTTAGTGCGTCGATTCACATTACATTTATGTTAAACCAACTGCTAATATGCTCTATTAAAATGTAAATGTAATGTATAGAAATACTGAAATTCACATTGATTAATACTCATTATGTGCGTCTCCGCCATCTTTGATGCAAGTAACTACAGTTAGCCCCTGTGAGTAATAATTATTCTATGCAGTGAATCTATCGATGTTTTTGCCAATGCACCACGATTTGTATAACAAAGGCCGTGGTATGTGCTATCCTGTATGTGGGATGGTGCATATAAAAGATCCCTTGCTGCTAATCGAAAAGAGTAGCCCATGAAGTGGCGACGGCAAGTTTCCTCTTTCAATACCTGTGTGGTCCTTAACCATATGTTTGACGCCATATAACCGTAAGTAAAATGTGTTGAATGCCTCGTTATATAAAACACTTCCTTTCTATCGGTGTTTTCGTTTAAGCTATTTTATGCTTGCTTTAATTACGAATGTCTCCCTCACAACACCAGTTGACTAAGGACCAGGGCTCCGTTTTACGAAACAAACTTAGCTACCATATGTACTTAAAGTGAACTTAGTGCTAAGATCGCTTCGTAAAACGGGGCCCTGGCGCGTTACAAGATGCATATGCATCGCCATCTACTTCAAGATAGTAACACCATTCCAAAACTATTTTCGTGTCCAAATACGTATTACTAGTCATCATTCTTCGTGACATGAATTGTAAATATCACATATGTGACGTAGATGACACGCACTTCAGTTGAACTGTGACTTATTTATGCTATACACACGTTTAATCTATACCAGTGGATCTAAAGGAGGTGTGAAGCAAATAATATCAATATCTAAACCAATGCCAAGCGCTGAAGTTGGGAACGGCATTTTTAAAGCACCATATTGACTTTACTTTACTTTACTTTACTTTTTTGTTTAACGTGCACATTCAGAACAAGCTGTTATAGCACACG